>CALSBZ010025873.1:0-10173 GCA_943591055.1 Gobionotothen gibberifrons
GAGAGAGAGAGTGTGTGAGTTTACAGTGCAGCTGTAGGGCGAATGATCAATGTTAGAGGTTGTGTGGGTGAAATACAATAGCTGTGTGCATGTGTTAGCATGTGTTAGCTAATGATTAATCAATGATGAGCAATTCATCGGGGGAGAATTTAATAATAAACTATAAGGTGTGCAGGCAGAGAGGGCAAAAGTACACACATGCTTTACTCAAGTAGAAGTACAGATACTTGTGTTTAAAAATACTCTGGTGAAAGTAGAAGTACTGACTAAACTTCTTTACTCAAGTCAAAGTAAAGAGGGCATTGAAATGTTCTTTAAGTAAAAAGTACCCATAACTACCAGCTGTTTTAAAGAGTACCTGACCTCCCTTTATATTAATAGAAGTACAGGTATTTGTGTTCAACATGTAAGAAGTAGAAAGTACAGGTATTTGTGTTCAACATGTAAGAAGTAGAAAGTACAGGTGTTTGTGTTAAACATGTAAGAAGTAGAAAGTACAGGTATTTGTGTTCAACATGTAAGAAGTAGAAAGTACAGGTATTTGTGTTCAACATGTAAGAAGTAGAAAGTACAGGTATTTGTGTTCAACAAGTAAGAAGTAGAAAGTACAGGTATTTGTGTTCAACATGTAAGAAGTAGAAAGTACAGGTGTTTGGGTTCAACATGTAAGAAGTAGAAAGTACAGGTATTTGTGTTCAAAATGTAAGAAGTAGAAAGTACAGGTATTTGGGTTCAACATGTAAGAAGTAGAAAGTACAGGTATTTGTGTTCAACATGTAAGAAGTAGAAAGTACAGGTATTTGGGTTCAACATGTAAGAAGTAGAAAGTACAGGTATCTGTGTTCAACATGTAAGAAGTAGAAAGTACAGGTATTTGGGTTCAACATGTAAGAAGTAGAAAGTACAGGTATTTGTGTAACTTGTGCCCCCCTGCGACTCACCCACGGAGGTCGGCATCTCGCCCCACTGCAGCACCACGTCTTTGGTGATGCGTCCGTACGTGTTGACGTAGACTCCTTCGTCCTCGTAGCACACCAGCAGCTCGATGCCGTCGGTGTTGGGCAGGATGATGATGGCGTGAGACTGGATGTGGGTCTGGATCTGCAGAAACACAAAACAACATGGTGTCTGGTGATGATTGCTTTTATCTGGGAAAATGTGTGATTTTATTACAAAGCACCTTCGGCATTCATGATCAACTTCAGCAGAGGATTATGTGAGATATGGATCCTTTTACGAGTTAGCTCCTACAATGGGAAAGTCTACGGAAGGGGATTAGGGCAGGGACAAGGACAAGTGACATTTATTTGGAGATCTGACCAAAAGTGATGTTCTTCTTCTGATAGAAATACAATTGTGAGACTTTCAGGAAAAATAACTAATATTTTCTAAGAATTTTTACTTTTTTCTCAGAATTCTGAGATTTTCTTTTTTAATGTCTCAGATTTTTACATTTTTCTCAGAATTCTCATATTTTGAGATTTTTTTTCTTCTGAAATGTGACTTTTTTGTGAATTGAGATTTTCAGGATTTTTGTATTCATTTCTCGGAATGTCACATTTTGATCATTGATTCTGATACTTTGAGAATATTTATTATTATTTCTCAGAAATCAGACTTTAACCCAGAACAAATATTGTGGCCTGAATAATCTTCTGTTAAAAACTCAAATCCCATCGAGCTCCCTAACCTCACACGAGAAATTCTTGTCTTCTGAATAGATATATCCTCCTTTGAATAGATGTGTGTGTCCATAATGCATGCTGTTCTTACGTGTGTGGGCAGGTAGATGTCGTACACGGCCCCAGAGTCGACGTCCACGGCGTGGAAGCCTGAAGCTGAGCCGTAGATGACCTTTAACCTCTGACCCTCCTCCACGGTGAGGTCCACCAGCAGGGGCTTGTGCACCAGGTCACCGAAAGACTGAGAATCACACGGGTCAGAAAAACAGCTGGAGCATCATGAGGGTAAATATTAGCCAGGGTGGAGGTTATCAGTATTGATAGCAAGCTGAACAACGTCTGACCCTTTTACAACAAACACAACATGTTTTTACTTACATTGTAACCCTGCTAATAATCCCCAATTTGTATGATATGTGTATATTTTTTTGTGTGTGTGTGTATATCATATACATTATATTTTTATTTTACAGATAATAATTTTATCGTCGAATGTTTCAGGTTAATTCATGGTGTTTCTCTGCTAAAAGGCCACTGTAGATTTAACACCAGCTGACTGCAATTTAAGATATTCTCCTTAAAGAGTATACACATTACATTACATGTCATTTGTTAGACGTACTACTACGTACTGTGGACAATCCCCACAGGAACAATTTGGGGTGAAGTGTCTTGCCCAGGGACACAACGACATACTGACTGCTGTGGGACTCGAACTTGCTATGCCCTGATTCAAAGTCCAGCACTCTGCCCACTGAGCCACAGCCGCCCACACATCACATGACAAGAGCTGGCCATTTGTTAGGTATGGGGTTTAATGTATCTACAGTGTGGGCTTATGGGTAACATTCAAGGCCAGTGGATTCTTCCTTTCCACTGACAGGCAAACGTAATCAAAAAGACACAAGTTATGCGTCGGCAGCAAAACGTCATCTTAACAATCAAAAACACACACGCCGTCTCAACAAGGCAAACAGCGCCCTGCCATGGAATATAAATCAGTGGCTCATCATGTAATCCCGTTACTCCCCAACCCTGTCCCTCCCACTCCCCAAACACACAGCTGAGCGAGGCGTTGACTCACCTTGAAGGCCATGAACTTGTGGTAGGGTTTGGGGGCCCAGGCGTAGACCTCCACCGAGTTCTTCAGAGCGAGAACCAAGAACTTGATCCTCTCATATTTCACTGGGGAGCAGAAGACACAAACAAACATTAGAAGAAGAAAAAGGCATGAGAGCGAGGAACTAGCATCGGCTGCACAGGATCTGCTGCTGATGACTTTGGTGGCTCATCCATCATCATGGCCAGGTGCCAAGTTAAAATGATATAATAACTACGCTCTAGTTTTTTGTATCTGAACAAAGCTTCATGATATCCTCCACAGCAGATATATAAACACTACAAAACTGATTTTGACTATTTTAGCCAAGTCTGAAGGTCTCTAAAACAAAAAGTGTATAATTTGGTGTTGGGGTCTTGGGAGACCCAGCAGCATGTTGTGGGTCAGTCGGGGTCAAATTTTGCCCGATCAAGATCCATCATTGACTTTAGACACCCCCCCCCCCCCTTCATCCACTGTAACAATCATTTTTCGCAACATGCACCTGGTCTCCCCTCCCTCTGCCCCCCTCCCCCCACGGGAACTTGACGTTTCTCAAAGAATATGTACACTTACGGCCCCTACACATGGCGGCGTGCATTGTCGCTTGCCGGCGGGGGGGGGTTGAAACTCGACCAACAACCAATCACATGAATCTCCCGCCCCAGACACACAAGCACGCGGTTTGATTGGCTAGAGCTTGTACTGGCATATGATTCGATTGGCTGACGCCTCCGTCGAGGCGTCAAAAGTAGAACATTGCTCTACTTTTGAAGCGAGCCACGCGAGAGAAGCTACGCTTTGCTCCCAGAATGCAGTTCGGCGAATCGTGACGTCACCCCATTCAAAGTGAATGGGCAGAAGCGTTGAAGCGGCAACGCATGCCGCCGTGTGTAGGGGCCGTAACACTTGAAGCACACATGCACGTGGGCAATATGTGGTGTAATGTGAGGTCGGCCCAGACCCTAGGGTTTTTTAAATCTACTCTTAAAACACACTTCTTCTCCCTGGCCTTCTAGTCAGAGCGGAGCACGACTCCTGACTTTTCCCTGTGTTTTTTATATTTCTGTTGTAATTTATTGTCTTTTATTGTGATTGTAGTAATGTGTTTTTATTACATGTACAGCACTTTGGCTCGACCAAACATCACTTTTAAATGTGCTTTATAAATAACTTGATTTGATTTGATGTGTTTTGGGGCCATACAATTAAATGACAACAGGATTGTACGGTTATGAATGCATTATAAGTTAGTTATGATGTAGTTCAAACCATATTGGATGATAATCATTTTTTTTTTGTGTTTTGGACTGAGATAAATCATGGGTCAAAATGTACCCGCGAACACCATGAACGGTAACAGCTTTGGAACACAACACAAGGGTTAAGGAAACAAGTTAATTATATAATCTGGGATATGAATGTATACTTTTCTGTAACTATGAAGGGATTTAAAAGGACAAGAAAAGAGGAGTGTTCAACTTTAAGAAATGTCTAATTAAAAAAATGTGTCTCAGTTTTGGAAATGTCCTTGACCAAACATCTGTCGAAAAAAACATTTGATATGTATATATTTAAAGGGTTTTAAGTATATAATATAATACTTGGATGTAGTATTTCTAAATGTGCAGAAAACAGTTGGGGCGCTTTGTCCGAATATTTCACTTACACAGATTTAAAATGTGTTTTCTTTGGAAAGTCCTTTACTTCCCAAAAGTGTGCCAACTTGCATAAAACTTAAATCCGACACAAAATCGATTCACACGATAAGATAAAAGTTCCTCGACAGGAAATGGATTTCATGTCAGCTCTGAAGAGGAGTTTCCAACAGGAAGTGCCGATCAGCGCCAACATCACTGAGGACATTCTGAGCTGTAGACAGGTCGTTGTGTCCACTCAGTCCTCGCCGCATTATTACTTCATCGAGGGCTTTCCTTCAATCCTTATCGTCCGAAATCCCTAACATCTTTAAACAGGCTGCGGCTGAAGCACTGTGCTGCTCTTCAAAACAGTCAATCATATTGAACGGATGGTCATTATAAGCAGGGACGTGCACAGACATTTTGAGGGGCCCCGAAAACGTAAGAACTTTTTATAAAAAAAAAATGAAAACCAGGGAAATGTTTTGTTTTGCCGTCCATATCTCATTAACATATCTAATGTTGGTAACTATTAAAGACAATTCTGTTTTAATGTAGTTTGACCATTGTAACGGCTGTGCCTTAAATAAACTCACTAATTAATTAAACCAGTTCAATACGCATTATTCTTATTCTTATCATTCTTTATGAGCGCAGTAACGGTAAGGTATCTAATTACTTATTTATTTAGTATTCCATAACTTAATATCGGAGACGGTCAAACTTAAGTTGAGACATGGCAGAAATCCTACAATGAAGCGGGACATTGAACTGTTCACCCGTAAGAGGGCGATCAAGAAAAGAGAGAGAGCGGCCCCGTTGAGGGAGTTTACAGATGAGAAGACACAGAAACACAGAAGCACAATAACAAGTATATTTAGGTGTTTTTAAAAAAAAATAACCGATGGTGTCAAGAGGAAGTAAAGTCCCCTGGTTTGTCCCCTACTCCAACTGCCATGAGACAACTCAAAATCAATAAAAGCATATTTTAAAACGGGGGCATTTCCGGGGACAGATTGACCCGAGGATTGGCCACCAAAGCCAGGCAGGCATCCTTGTGATCACCATAGCCATATGAGGCCGGACTCGGACTCGGACTCGGACTCGGAGGGCTTTCCTTTGCTTTCAGCTGTCAGATTGTAAACAAAGTCACGTGACTGGGGGCAGATGACAGCGCTGACAAGGTGTGTTTTATCGCAGCGAGACTCTACAATAATTGTGGGCTTATCATGTTGATTCGGCCACAACAGAAAAAAAAGACTTTCGCTCTCTCCAGAGGGGCAGCCCAGCCAAAAGGTTTGGGGCAACATTAGCCCGTACCTGTGCACGTCCCTGATTATAAGTAAGGTACACATAAAACAGTATCACACAATGCCTGGTTAGTGTCGCCTGACTTTATATATATAAGTGTGTGGTCGCATTCAACTTTATTCTCTCTCCATGAATTGTTATTGCTACGGTTGATTTCGCCACAGCCTACGACGTAATAATAATAATAGATGACATTTGTAAAGCGCCTTTCAAGGGACCCAAGGCCGCTTTACTGTACATGGTGAACAAACAAACAAACAAAAGGGGCAAATAATAAAGTAAAAAATGTAATACATAGCAGTAGGAGTGGAAGCAGGGGGACTGTGATGGGTTAGGGGTCAAAGGCCATGGTGAACAGGTGAGTTTTAATGATGTCGTAACCCTGAGAATTTGGATGAAAATGTCATGATCCTGAGTAAAAATTCTAAGAACACTTTTGACTTTTTTCTTCAAGAAAAAGTAGATAATATTTTTTCCTCAACAGTCAGAATTAGTCAGACGTATTAAATTCTTGACCAGCTGCTTTTTGGTACCAAATACGAACCAGTTTTCGGGGCCGGTTGCGGTGGAAAGAGGAATAACTGTTTCAAATATTTGTATTGAGAAGAAGCATACCAGTGTCAGGGTTCATATACTTTTTCACCAATGATTTTCAATGACTTTTCCATGACCGTTACCTAATTTTCCATGACCAAAAAAATTACTCTTTCTATACTGAACCACTGAAAAGGGTTTATTTTAACATGGAACAGGAAAATAAGGTCTGCATATGAAACATGTTGTGACTATCTAAAACAAATCAAATAGTAGGCTTATAGCTTCTACACGCTAAAGCAACTCAAATCTCTCACCAGCAAAACACCTCGTCAGTTAAATGCCATTTCACGTTTCATTACTATATGATTCAGTATTTATTATCGTTATAGTATTACTATTTCGGCGATTAGATAAAATATAAATTATATTTGATGCAACTTTAGTTAAATTTCCATGACTTTTCCAAAACTTTGGGAAAAATATTGTTTTCCAAAACTTTTCCAGGGCCTGGAATTAGCATTTGGAATTTCCATGTCTTTTCCAGGTTTTTAATGACCGTAAGAACCCTGCAGTGTAAGCAACAGTTCAGACTTCTTTGGGGTGGAAATCAAGCTTCCCTTTTTCAACATAGAAGACAGCCAACAAGAAATAATAAAGAAAAAGCATAGCGTCACAGGAATACCGTACTTAATGCCATACATAGTCATAGTGGAAAGAGGAAGAACTGGTTTGCACTCGGGCACTAGCTCTGAACTTGACCTACAACCGGTTTTGGTGGAAAAGGGTTCTCAGTATTCTAAGATTTTCAAGAAAGAATATAGTTTTCAAAAGTCAGAGTTAGTCAGACATTCTTGACCAACAGTTTTTTGGTTCAAAACACGAGCCGGTTTTGGGGGCCAGCTCTCGGTAGAAACAGGAAGAACTTGTTTGCGTTCGGGCACTAGCTCCAAACTGGACCTAAGAACCAGTTTTGGTGGAAAAGGGGTGAGAACGTGATCTTACCAACGTTGTAGTGCACGCAGCCCTCCAGGTCGCCCACGGTGGTCCAGCCCTGCTTCTTCTCCACCTCGGGGTCGTTGTGCAGGATCTTGTTCCTCAGCCAGGACAGGTAGTAAACACGGAGCTTGTTCTTCTTACCTGTCGTACATCAGAGAGGTCAAATAGGCGCTAAAAGAAGCTAAAGTCTCTCCTTTACGCCTGTTTTTAAGATAAGACGAGATAAGATACGAGTGAAACACAGGTCAGTACAGATAAGAATTCACGCAAAGGATAATGAGAATAAAGTAAAGGGTATATTCTAGTGTGCATATTGTCAGTGTGTGAGGCCTTGAGCAGTGTTTCTCAAACCTTTTCATACCAAGGACCACTTAACCAATAAAAAAACACTCGCGGACCACCTAACTCCACAAATATCCAAAAACACATCGTTTTTCTAGAACAGATTACAAATCGCCTGAAAATGGTACAAACAAGTGGCAACATGTGTGACGAAGGTGTTGCGCTGGGCTATATCATGCAATCGAAAGTGAAACTTAAGCTCGCTCCATTGCGGAGATATTCTCACGAGAGTGAGGAAAACTTAAATGTATTTATTTATTTCAAATGTGAAATGTTACCAATATACTCACGGGCCACTAGGGGGCGCTCACGGACCACACTTTGAGAAGCACTGGCCTTGAGGAAGGCTGCAGAAAAGTGTAGCGACTAAAAATATCCTTATTGGCTGCTGAGTTCTTGCAGAGATTATTATTACTATTCTAGTCTGCAATCTTTGTCATGTGAAATGCATCTAAATGATATCCTTTTAATCTTTACCGCTGCCACGATCAGTCTGAAATATAACATGAAAAACATTAGACGCTGCAGTGGGACGCTTCTCCCTCCTGTAGGTCTGCAGGGCTTTGCAACATTTCAGGAAGTTGGTGAACGTGCGGGTCATGTCGGGACAAACTAACATGCAGAATAACATGAGCCATGTAGTAACAATATATACTCAGCAGTGCCACTTTTAAGTAAGTAAGTAAGTCAAGTTTATTTATTTATTTTATTATTATTTAAGTGCTTGACAAAACAATAAGACATCCATATAGGAGGCGTACAATGATCAATGAACCCTCATGTTAAGAAGTCATAAAAGCACCAGAGCATCATTTAAGACACAATAAAACAAAACTTACACATTTTAACTATTGTTCCCTGTGATAATAATTTAAAAAAAGACAAGTTGTAGGGTGCTATAATAACGGTCTGAATATGAAAGAATAAAGAATATGCTAAGGTCCACCCATACAGTAGCATGCCATTGTCATTATGAAGCAGACTTCTACCTAATGGGTTTATCCAATTGAACAGTATGTGCATCTCCTATAAGGTGATTGGACATAAAAGCAGATCTGTGCTTTAATTGGAATAATTAGAAAGATGAGAGTAAAACAAAATATGGCCTTTTATGTAAACATATACTCGTATCACCGCTGTATATCTGTATATCTGTATATCTGTATATCCCAAGTGGAATCAATTCCTTTGTATTCTCGCAGGGTTTTACGATGATCCTTAAAAAGTCTTAAAAGGATGAAAATGCATCTAAAAAACGTCTTAATTTGTATTAAAATTAAATCTTTCAAGGTTTCTGTGTGTATGACATGGGAAGATCTGTTTTTATAAATAATATTTTTATTAATAATAATTATAATATTTATTTGAAGTAAAAATGTGTTTTTAAATGAATTATTAAATAAAAGTTTTAAAAGGAAAAATAAATACAAAGTAATAATTATTAATATAATATATATAAAATCGGTATAATCTATTTAAATAACAAACAAATGCCGGTCTCAACGCCATCACTAAGACCCGAAAATCTCAGTATTTTTATTGTAAAATTAATAATTATTAATATAATATATATAAAATAAAAATAAATGAAAACCGAAAATCTCAGTATTTTTTATTGTAAAATTGATCTTCAATGTTATTCTGAGTGGCATTGAAAACGTCTTACGTCTGTTGTGGTTTTTCTGCTTCCTCTCAAACATGTGTACAATCATTCTTTAGCTTCTCAACCAGTGACACTATTTCCATGATGCAAATGTTTACATGTTGGCACCGCAATCAAACTATGACATGGAAGGAGGTGTTCCTCTGCGAGATTTCCTTCCATGGAAAGCTCAAAGTGTGCGCTACATACGACACACACACACGACACGGTCACAGAGCTGAGATTTACTCAACATCCGTTTAGCTCAAAATATCTGTTGTGACACAGCGTGCCTGCCGTGTGAGCGCCACGTTGAGAAAGGAGAAGTAGCAGCAGCGTGATAGCACTTTCAATCTGAGAAGCCTGAACCACATGTGCACAAATAATATGTATGCAACAGGAGACGTGCACACTTTGTCTGAGGTACGTCGGATACAGTGGTGGGAAGTGACTAAGAACATTTACTCAAGTACAATTCTGAGGTACTTGTACTTTACTTGAGTATTTCCATGTTATGCTACTTTGTCCACGACATGTATTTAATCCCTTTAGTTACTTCACAGATGTGGATGAATGATGTGAAATATAACCAAGTGTTAAATCAGACTTTAGTTCCACCTGGAGTAAATCCACAAGCTACCCTGCAGTATACAAAGTCATTCAAACTAGCTGCACCTTTACCAGCTTTGAGAACACTTTCATGATCAATCATTATAAAACATATCATATATATTATTCTGAAATGGACCAATCTGCACAACGACTACTTTTACTGTCGCTACTTTAACTATATTTTGATGAGAATACTTTTTTACTTTTACTTCAGTAACATTTTGAATGCAGGACTTTTACTGTAACAGAGTATTCCTACACTCTGGTACTTCTACTTTTACTCAAGTACAAGATCTGAGTACTTCTACTTTT
>CALSBZ010025881.1:0-11418 GCA_943591055.1 Gobionotothen gibberifrons
CGCGAACGCTAAAAACCCAGCAGACGGAACGTAGCGTGGCGTGGCGTAGAAGCGCTCGGTGGGATCAGGGGGTAATGATACACAGGCAAGGCCAGGCAGGAAACATGTGACTTGTCAGTAACTTTAGACATCGTAACTTTATTGTAGATTGTAGATTATACATTTTACTGATACCAATTATATAATATTTACCTTGTTTATTAACCTGTTAAGCCCCACGGACCCGGTTCCGGAACCAAAATCGCATCATTTGCAGGAAACAACATCTAAGGAACCTTAATATTTAATAAACTAAGAATATTTGATATCCATATAACGGGGAAAAACTCATTTAACTGATCTTTTTCATTTCCCCCCCCAAAAAAACACACAATGCGAGCACTGACCCTCTGAAATAGCCCCGAGCGAAAAATGCTAACCTATTACTGCACCTAGCTCTGCACATCCAACACATGGTTTATGATTGTAAAGACACAGAATCTAACGGTGCCCACCTCAACACTGAAAGATACAAACTCGCGACGTTATCAACAAAAACGTACATCAAAACATGTGGCGCTAGGTAGCCAAAAACGCTAACATAGCTTACCTTGGTCTTTGTCTAGTCAAAACTGGTCTTCAATGGCATTAAAACGATAACAACGATGCTGTAGTTAATCCATAGGTTAATATCCAATGTGACTGTGTCCCCTTTGAAATGTTCTGATAATCTATAAGCAATAAAACTGCAATTGCGTTTTCAAATATCAGAGCGAAGATATTACTACGCTCTGCAGAAACATTGCATACGCAAAGACCCCACCATTTATTTTTAACATGAGTGTGTGCGGGACGACTTCCCTTCGATTCTATTGGCTCTAACAGTCAGGAAGAGATGTCACATGTCAAAATCGAACAAGGGGGGCCAGAGATATGGAAAATCCACCCAAATGGCCCCAGAAGAGGTTTTTTTTGCTAAACCTGTCTAAAAAGGTCAAATATCACTTGTTTTGCATCAATCTTGATACAGGGTACTTATTATATGTTGTACTTTGGATTCCTAAAGCTTTTAGTCTACTAACCCATCATCCAAGGTTAGTTTTCACTATAAGTACAAAATATCTTTTGGACGGACACTGTAATTTACAGTTTTTTACCATGTTCAATCTGAATTTTCTTTAAAATAAAAAATCTTTATTGATTCTGACTTTTCTACATCCAACTCACAGGTTTATCATTACTTTGAGAAAAAAGATTATTAATGTAACCCTTTTAGAAGGGAAGATATGGTGATTTGTTCTGGGAATGTCATTTTTGAGCCTGAAACCTGAAAAACAGGCTTGGGGCTTAACAGGTTAAAAAAAAAGATATATATATATATATATATATATATATATATATATATATAAAAGAAGAGTTATTACATCACAGCGTATACTTCAGCGAAATATTAAAACAGCGGCCCAGGGGGGGAAAACGCATCAATGACAGCTACCCTCTACCACACAACACATCACCATTTACAGTATATAAACACCTATCATGACAGGGCACCCTCAGCCAAGTAACAATTACAAATGAATTAAGTCGGCACGGCGGCCCACATTGAAAATGACTTAGGCCTACCTTTGATGATCAAATCACTTAAACACAAAGTCCATCCTCCTGTCCTTTTGGATGAAGCACTTGATGGCGGGTCATGCATGATCCTTTTCGCAACAATGTCATCACTATCACTGAAGTGAGCCATTGTGCTGTAAACTCATGCTTTGTGCTGGGTGTATGAGGGTTCAATTAATGGGGTTCAGTTTATATGAGTGTGACTTCAAATCTGGATGGAGATTCACAGGGTTTATTGATGTGTATAAATAGAGGGGATAAATAATTTAACGTCATTGAGATTGAGGAATCAGGAGAGGCCATGAGTAAGTGTGATTATTATATTGAATGTGATTTAATGTGTATGGGATATGTGTGATTCTAATTGTTGTATTGTTTTTATCCTTTTTCTTCTAAGGTTAACAACCTATTTAGATTTGATTAAATCATTAAAACTAGGAGTTGTTTCCCTCCATCTTGATTCCACCCATACTGTCGGGAGATAGACAGTACAGCCATCATGAACAAACTTATGCTAATCATAAATCTATCGGTCATAAATATATCGATCATAAATATATCGATTAGATTTATGATTCGAAAATAATAAAAGTAGGGTAGACTTGTGGATATTATCCGGCTGAACAAAACGTGCATTTATCTAACAGGTTCGTTCCACAGACCTTATTTCGAGCTATTTTTCTAAATCCTATGGAGAAATCCCATTCCTTTTTTGTCGAGGGAACCCGAGCGCTGCTTACTTCCGGGTTTTAGGACGCGTCACTGCAGCACTTTATACACATGTATAAACCTCACAGCGGGCGGAACTCGTCATAAAGTCCGCGAAAATAAAGCCAACCCATTTAGAGGGAAGATATGATTGGTCAATTGTACTGTCATTTGACATTACTCTCTCATTGAGTTACTATAGCTGGCCCTCTGTGAATGTACAGAGGGACCAACAAGCTCTCCCGTCTTCACAGTAACTTGCAGAGACGGCATTTAACCCTTCACATTCCAACAGAAACTGAACAGGCAGATTCGAAGAATTTATTTCTTTGGAAATGTTATTTTAACCCTTGTGTGGTGTTCGGGTCAAATTGACCCAATTTCCATTTTCAATGAATAAACTCAATGGCTGGGGCTTATTTATTGACACACACACACACACACACACACACACACACACACACACACACACACACACACACACACACACACACACACACACACAATTGCATATGCAATAGAGAAGCTGTTTGATCCTGTTTTCCCAACCCAGTCTCATAAAAAAACGTGTAATAACTACGTTGGTCCACAAAGTAGGACGTAGTATTTCAACAAAAACGCCTCTGAAATTGTAAGATCCCTACGTTTTTTTTCACCATTCATTCCAATGGCTGGCGTCTATGTCACGTGATCTTCACATTTCTCCCTGCAGAAAAAAAAAACATGGCCGAACTTCGTTTTATTTTTGGTGTAAAATGCCTATTTTAAGGTTAGTTTGGCCATTAAAATGCGTTTTTATGTCATTTGATGCGAGAAATATGAGTTGTTATTTCAGATTATGTGTACAGTGGATGTACATGATCTTTAATTTGCTAGTTATTACAAAGATTACTTCAGGAAATTGTGTCTATACAACGTTTTCATTGTTACCAAGGTGGTTGCTAGGGACGCTGCTATCGATATTATTTCTGTTATGTTGTGTAACTGTTTAATGGTGTTATCTTTATTGCTACCCCCTTCCCCGTCAATGTATAGTGTTGGTCCACAGCGCAAACGTAATAGTTTAACAAAATTCGCATCTAAAATGGTGGCATAGATACGTTATTTTCCCCTGTGCAATTCCAGTCTCACATCTCACATCACATCGTCATAAACAAATACCGGAAACAGACCGAAAACACTCAAGCCCACAGGAAGTGCGCCGGACTCAGATGGAAATATTCGTGCTGGCCAAACGGCGGTACTAGGCAAGGCAAGGCAAGTTTATTTATATAGCACTTTTCAACACAAGGCAATTCAAAGTGCTTTACAAAAAATGAAAGACATTAAGAAAATGGCATTTAAAATCAGTCATTAAAAAGAAAAGCTAATAAAATAAACATTAAAAGAAAAAATACATGGATAAAAGTTACAGTGCAGTATAAGATATGAAAAGTTCAATTAAAAGCAGCGACAAAAAGAAAAGTCTTCAGCCTGGATTTAAAAGTAGTAAGAGTTGCAGCGGACCTGCAGGTTTCTGGGAGTTTGTTCCAGATATTTGGAGCATAATAACTGAATGCTGCTTCTCCATGTTTAGTTCTGACTCTGGGGACAGAAAGCTGACCAGTCCCTGAAGACCTGAGAGTTCTGGATGGTTCATAATTTATCAGGAGATCAGAAATGTATTTTGGGCCTAAACCATTCAGTGCTTTATAAACCAGCAGCAGTATTTTGAAATCTATTCTTTGACACACAGGAAGCCAGTGTAAAGACTTCAGAACTGGAGTGATGTGATCCACTTTCTTAGTGTTAGTGAGGACACGAGCAGCGGCGTTCTGAATTAGCTGCAGCTTTCTAATAGATTTTTTAGTGAGACCTGTGAAAACACCATTACAGTAGTCCAGTCTACTGAAGATAAAAGCATGGACAAGTTTTTCCAAATCCTGCTGTGACATTAGTCTTTTAATCCTAGATATGTTCTTTAGGTGATAGTAGGCTGATTTAGTAACTGTTTTAATGTGACTGTTGAAACTCAGGTCAGAGTCCATGACTACACCTAGATTTCTGGCTTTATCTGTTGTTTTGAACATTACAGACTGAAGCTCAGCGCTAACTTTTATACGTTCTGCCTTGGCTCCAAAAACCATTACCTCAGTTTTATCTTTGTTTAATTGGAGAAAGTTCTGACACATCCAGTCATTGATTTGTTCAATGCACTTACTCAGTGTTTGAATTGGAGCATAGTCTCCTGGTGAAATGGTTACGTAAATTTGTGTGTCATCTGCATAGCTATGGTAACTTATTTTGTTGTTCTTCATTATCTGAGCCAGTGGTAGCATGTAGACGTTAAAGAGAAGAGGCCCCAAGATGGATCCTTGAGGAACCCCACATGTCATAGTTGTCAACTCAGATTTGTATTTACCTATAGAAACAAAGTTGTTTCTGTCCTTTAAGTAGGATTCAAACCATTTTAGAACTGTTTCCGAAAGTCCCACACAGTTTTCCAGTCGGTCTAGTAATATGTTGTGGTCAACAGTGTCAAAAGCAGCACTGACATCTAATAGTACTAACACTGAAGTTCTGCCACTGTCTGTGTTTAAGTGGATGTCATTGAAGACCTTTACAAGAGCAGTCTCAGTGCTGTGGTTTGGACGGAAGCCTGACTGCAACACATCCAAACAGTTATTTAAATGCAAGAAATTACTCAACTGCTGTAAAACTACTTTTTCAATGATTTTTCCTAGAAATGGCAGGTTTGATATGGGCCTGTAATTATTCATTTGTGAAGCATCTAGATTATTCTTTTTTTTAAGAGCGGTTTAATGACTGCAGTTTTCAGGGCCTGTGGAAAAATACCTGAGTGAAGAGATTTGTTTACTATATGAAGTAGATCCGAGGCCATGCAAGGAAAAACATCTTTGAAAAATCCTGTTGGAATAATATCAAGGCAGCAGGAGGAGGATTTCAGAAGTTTAATAATGTCCTCTAGGTTTTTATCATTAATCTGATGGAATTGTGTCTGAATTGATATTAGGTGGACATAGGGACAACACATTTGCTGTACCTGATACAGAGTTACTGACTGCTTGTCTGATTTTCTGAATTTTGTCAGTGAAGAAGGAGGCAAAATCGTTGCACGCCCTGGTGGATAGAAATTGAGAGGCTACTGACACTGGGGGGTTAGTTAGTCTGTCTACGGTGGCAAACAAGGCACGTGCGTTGTTTTTGGTTTTAGTAATGATGTCAGAGAAGAAAGACTGTCGTGCATTTTTCAATTCCAAATTATAAAGGCCAAGTCTCTCTTTATACATTTCAAAGTGAACCTGGAGATTTGTTTTTCGCCACCTGCGTTCAGCTTTTCGACATTCTCTTTTTTCTGTTTTCAGGGTCATGGCCTTTCTCCATGGAGATATTTTCTTCCCAGTCACTTCCCTTACCTTAGTTGGAGCAATGGCATCTATAACATTTTGAATTTTTGAATTAAAATGATCTACTAGCTCATTTACTGAGATGTTAGCAGGGGCAAGTGTGGAAGAAAAATTCTGAGTAAACATTTCCCTAGTATTTTCAGTTAAATATCGCTTTGTGGTTACCTCTTTTTGAACATTTTTGTGAACAGAAATAGAGCTCTCAAAGAAAACACAGGAATGATCAGAGAGTGCAACATCAGTCACCACAACCTTAGAGATATTCAGACCCTTTGAGATAATTAAGTCCAGAGTGTGCCCCTTATTGTGTGTGGGCTCCGTCACATGCTGAGTCAGACCATAGCTATCAAGAACACAAAACAGTTCTTTAGCCCCTCTGTCCTGGGGGTTGTCAACATGGATGTTAAAATCACCAACAATGACTAGACGGTCAAAGTCAATACACACTATAGACAGCAACTCGGTAAAATCATCAAAAAAGCTTGCACAGTATTTGGGTGGTCTATAGATATTTAGGAACAGAGCTCGAGAGGAGCATTTCAGCTGAAGGGCCACATATTCAAAAGAAGCAAAGTTCCCATAAGATGTCTTCCTGCATTGAAGCGAATCATTGAACAGAATAGCAACTCCACCTCCTTTCTTATGCATTCTTTCCTGACTCATAAAACTAAAGTTGGGAGGGGTTGATTCGATAAGAACAGCTGCACTGTTATTTTGTTCAATCCAAGTTTCTGTTAAAAACATAAAATCGAGATTGTGCTCAGTGATAAAATCATTGATTAAAAATGTTTTTCCTGCCAAAGACCTGACATTTAATAAAGCTAGTTTAAGTTCGTTAAACACACTATCAGTCAGGTTTTTTGTAACAAGCTGTGGCTGACATGGAATCACTGCTAAATTTGATAAAGT
Source organism: Gobionotothen gibberifrons (assembly GCA_943591055.1). NCBI lineage: Eukaryota > Metazoa > Chordata > Actinopteri > Perciformes > Nototheniidae > Gobionotothen > Gobionotothen gibberifrons. The sequence continues at coordinate 6,624 of CALSBZ010025881.1, forward strand.
CACACAAACGTTTGAGCGCTTCCTGTATCTAAGCTGATTCACCGCTCTTAATCTATTACCTATCAACACAGATATCGGCAAAGCTACTGGCAGGAAGGGCCCCGGCATGTCCTGGAAAGAGTTGAGAGTGCCATACGCCCTTGAGCCTGGACCCAGCAAATATCAGCAGGAGGAGGAATTCAGAAGTTTAATAATGTCCTCTAAGTTTTTATCATTCTTTGGAGGGGAGGGAGGACCCACCACCCTGCTCCTCTCATAGGAGGGCAGGGTGAGGGCTACACTGTAGGGTAGGCAGTTTGCAGCGTTTTGTACACACACATCCCTATCAGGCTTTGAAGGGGAGGGAGGACCCACCACCCTGCTCCTCTCATCATAGGAGGGCAGGGTGAGGGCTACACTGTAGGAAGGGGGGGTTTGGAAATCTGCTTCCATCTTCCTTGTATTGTTTTGGTTTGGATGATTGTGGCAGGCATGGTGATGAAGCCGGGGGAGATGGTGCGCTCTGCTTCGGTGATTGTGGTGGGCGTCGTTGAGGGGCGGGGGTAAAGGACATGCTGCCAAACCTGCGTATCGGCTTCATGCGGGGGGAGGGCGAGGGTGAAAGGGTGAGCGGAGAGTAGAGAGAGCTGGGGGATGAATGAAGAGTATCCTCAAAGGCGTTGACAGGGGGGGTGACGGGCAGTGGAGACTCCTCCATTTGTGTCATAGGTCTCCCGTAATCAGAACATTCCTCAGGCGGGTGCAGTGATACTTCTTCAGGGTTTTCTGCGCTGTTGTGTCTTTCTCCTGTTTTGATTCCTCTTGCCGCTTGTCCTTGGCAGAGGGAACAGATTGATGACGCAGGCAGTTGAATATGTTAGAGATAAACAATTTCACTCCTGACTTGTTCAAGCAAACTCCATTTGCCTTATAAAGATGTCTGCGATCCCAGAAAAAGTTAAAATTGTCAATAAAATGGACAGAATGGTCAGTACAGGCAGTTGAAAGCCACGTGTTCAGTGCAAACAATCTGCTGAATCTCTCCACTCCTCTTCTGACTGGCGGTAGAGGGCCACTGATGAACACCTCCGCATTTAGAGAGCTGACAGCTTCCAACAGACATTTAAAGTATTTTATCAGCACTTCTGACTGTTGTTTCACAACATCATTTGTTCCAATGTGCAGCACCACATTCTTCACAGTCGGATGTTCAGCCCCAATATGCAGGATCTTCTCAGCCAAGTCAGAGACCATATCCTTGGGAAAACAGAGTACTTTGGTGTTGTTCTTACTACACAGACTTTTTACATCTCTTACAGCAGAGTCACCCACAATCAGAGTTTCAGGCCCATTCGTTAGCTTTCTCTCTAGCCTTTTACTTTTGGAGTAGCTATTGGTCCTTACCCTGCTGTGTGAAGAGGACAGGTTATCCAGGTCATCAGAAAGAGATCTCCGGTTCTCGGTCAGCGGAGCGAATCTGTTCTGGGTTGGCACACTTGGTGGTTTAGGAGGATTGTTTGTAGTTCTCCCTTTAGCAGCTGTCCACGGCTGTTTCCTAGTATGAATCGGGGTTGAAGAGGCGCTCTTCCTGGTTGATTGCAATGCAGGCCAGCCGGTCACATCAGAGATTTCAGAGCGCTGGGCTCTGCCTGTTATTCGTCCTCCCAAATCCCATGGAAATGATTTACTCTTAGGCTTTGCACCCAGAGAGTTCCAGGGAGGACTACCACTTGTAGATTTATTACCCAGTACACAGCCCTCCTGTTCCTTGGAATCCTTGTAGCTGCTAACTAGCTGTGAGTTAGCAACTCACTAGATCCTGTAACTAATCGTTATAAGTACATAACGATTGATGTGAACATTAGCATAATTACAAGCTAGCCGTTAGCTGCTAACTGCCGTCTCATTAATCTAAAATCCATAATAACAACCATTACCATGCTGTTACGTGTACGCAAATTGATGTGCTTGATGTGAACGAGCATTTTGGTTAAAGTTGCGCATGCGCTATGAGCGTACATACGGGTACTTCTCAGGCATGCCGGGTAATCTGTGACGTTTCGCTCTCTCAAAAGTTGGGCCATTTTATCATCATGCGCTAATGAGCAACTCTCATAGGAATGAATGAGGCCCCGCCTCCCACGCTGTATCCAGTTCTTATTATACATCCATGAAAACACTTTATTCCGAGTGTTGTTGCTTTTCTCTTTGAAAGTCATCACATAACGGCATTGTAATACACGGTTCGGCTGCATTAAATATTACATATCTGCCGTAGTTCTCTATTTATAGAGCCCTGATGAGAAGACTTCTAGACAAACATGAGGAACTGCCGCCAACACTGAAAACGTGACATGGATTATAAATATATCAGCAATTAAACAACATCTTACATTTCTTTTCACACAATACGTCTCCTTGCAGTATGTTAGTAATTTAATCAATGTTTTATGGCATAAATTAGTTTAGACATGCCATCAGTTTAAATGTTGATTTTTACTGAGAAAACAGAAGTTTTTTCACAAGGTCTAATGTTAAGCTTTTATTTTGAAAAGACTTCCGGCTTGAACAAACCAGGGAATAAAAGTTTATTTTGAAAAGCTATGCCGGAAGTTATCTCTGAAATACCGACAGTAACTTGACCTCAATGTTTGACCAAACGTAAACGTTACCAGCCGTTAAAATGAGATGAATAAAGTGATGCAAGAGAATGTGTAGAGAAGAGGCATGTTTAGTCATGTGTTGAATGTACAATGTAAAGATCCTCTGTAAAGTGTGATATCGGACATTGGAGAAACTAGCGGAAGTAGGCTATACAACAACGCCAGCTGAGAGCGGAGGGGGAGTCTACCTGAGTTATAAAAGGACGGAAGATGTTGCGTTCTGTCTCTTCTTCACCTACTACTCGGAGGAATGCAGCTGTCCTCCTCTTTCGAACGATTCCTGTTTGTAACATTACCACGCCTTATCTTTATTAAAGTACCACCATTTGAAACTTTAGCCGAGACTCACTGATCTCATTATTTAAACCAGTTCTCTCCTGGACGCGAGAAAAACGAATAAGCTAATAAGTATCGATACTAATTCGGCTGACTTTTATATTTGATCCAATTGGTAGATAGGCTGTATTTACATCATAAACGTGCACAGCTTATATAAAGGGACACCTAGTGGTTAAAGCATGTTATTGAATTTCATTATTTTTATTATATAGGATCCCTATAAAGTATATTCATTACTCCTTATTCTCTACTAATAGTTAATTAAAGACTGTATATAATGACTATTTTTGCACATCCCTTTCAAGATTTCAAGATTTTCTAAGGTTTATTGACATATCATATACACAAACGGTGTAGTTATGCAATGAATGAAAAACTTGGGTAGCAGGTTCCTCAACAGTGCATTTGTGTCACAGTTCTGCTTTCTTTCTCACCTATTTTCTGCATTTACATTCCTGAGTCACCTGGTAGCCACACCTTGTCTCTCTCTCACTCTGTTACACCCATCAGCTCCATTTAGTATTTAGGCCCACTTCACTTTCACCTCAGTGCCAGATCGTACTTTGCACTATGCCAGTCTTTCCCGCATTTACCTCCAGATTGCTCTCCCGGTTTCGACCCTGCCTGTCCCTGACCATCCTGCCTCGTCTGTTTCCTGACCCTGCCTGTACTCGGATTATTCTGCCTCGCCTGCTCCCTGACCTGTTCTGTACCTGTGACTCCCGTCTTGCCATATCCTGGACCCCTCGCCTGTCCCCGACCAGCCCTTTGCCTACTATCTGCCGTTTTGTCTCCTACCAGCCTATTGCCTTTAATAAAGCTGGTTACCGAATATCCCTGGTTTCCCGTGTGTTGCACTTTGGTTCTCAGCTCGTTTGTGACAATTTGTGACCTGCTCCATCGAAATCAGTCGCATTGACCCGAAGACACATTTTGAGTTGTGTACACTGCTGGAGAGAGGAGATTCCTAGCTTTCTAATGATATCAGGATTGTTTTTGTACTCCAAATATTAAGCAAAATATGTCACATTATATAATGACTGTCACCGAGTCATCATTTTGAGAAAAAAGCCTTTAAAGTTTCCTCTTCTCTGAAATCCATCGATCTGACTGATTATTAGCGGAGCAAATGATAAAAATACTACGGAGGGAAGATATTTTCGTTTCGATTACTGGTCTGGGGGAAGCTCGTGAGTGTGTGTGCGTGTGTATACGTGTGTGTGTGGTTGTGTAATTTTGCATTTGTGTGTATTGTGTTTGTTTCCCGGGGAAACACTCACGAGAAACACCGGCTGTTGTTATGCCTGCTGTGACGCCAAGTTACTCCGTTCTCCGCTTGTAAATATGCCGTTACAAGCTTTCAAAGTTGTATTTATCATCTGAATTTGCCAAAACAAGTTTAATATTCTGAAAGCCAAGCCTTTGTTTAATTGAAATCAGATGAAAACAAACTTTAACGGACCCTACCGTGTTATCTATGATTACTATACACCTTACATTCATAATTTCAGCCGGAGGGAGGGGGAGCTGTGCTGAGGAACAGCGGAGTGGCGAGGGAGTGCTGTCTTCTTCCCTTTACAAGCTTCAAAAATGTATTTATCGTGTGATTTTGTAAATAAAAGTTTAATATTCTGAAAGCCAAGACTTTGTTTATTTAAAATCAAACAAAACACCCGAACCCCCGAAAAAATAGTTTTTAACGCAAATCCACGTTTATTTTGAAATGAGCCGTTGCGACTTCCGACTGATTTCGATAGAGCGGGTCACATTTGTGTATACCTCCACCATTAAACTGTCATATTCTGCACATTTCT
>CALSBZ010025892.1:2097-19402 GCA_943591055.1 Gobionotothen gibberifrons
CAAACCAAGAAAGTTGTGACAATTCCGCCGGTTTATATAGCCTAGACCAGCGGTTCTCAAACTGTGGTCCTGAGGGTACTGCAGGTGGTCCGTGGAAAAAAGCTAAATAAAATCCACTTTTTACTATCAAGGATTTTCGGGGACCACCTCATATGTGACTTGCTCTATCGAAATCAGTCGCATTGACCCGAAGACACATAAAGTTGTATACACTGTTGGAAAGAGGAGGTTCCTAGCTTTCTAATGATATCAGGGTTTGACATCATGAATTGTGCTATTTTTAAGCAAGCAGCGCTGTTTTCAAATCTGTAATCAAAAAGCTCCTCAAACGCTATCGAAGCAGTTCCTGCCGTTGGTACGTTAGTTCAAACGGTAACAACGAACTATTTTTCTTAGCGGATGCATGTCAATTGAAATCAATACATACAACTATTTTTTAAATCAATAAAATAATTTTCTAAATCCACAAAAGCATTTCAATTGATATTGGGAGTCATGTTGTTACTTTGTTGAGAATGTGGCCATGTAATAAGCGGGATAATGTGCAGCGACTTGGTCATTATGGGGAAAAGAACACCTTCATGCCGATCTAGATCCCTCCGCTTCGCGTCGGGCTCCTGATCAGCCTGTCGGTGTTCTTTTCCCCATAATGACCGCGTCGCTGCACATTATCCCTTACATATTAATTCAGACAAACATCGATGAGACAGTTAATTTATTGCAGCAGTCTGCATAGATTTGGTACTGGTCTAAGAGTGTTCAACTAATTCAGTTATTGTTCAGTTAAAATGCATTCAATTATGTCTGCCATCTTATATATTTATATTTAAGGCTTTACTGATGTGCCACAATAATGTCACCAAATGTTATTCAGTTAAAATATGTATATTTTGGCTTTCCAAGTTAACATTGATTGATATGACTGCATTGTGGCATTGTTTGGGACGACCTAATTAAAATAGCGTCCGCCGTCCTCTTTGAGAAACATACACAACGCAGACAGACACCGGTCACAAAAGTATCAGATAGGCTTCAATTTACTTTTGATTGTCTATAATTAACTATTATAAAATATCGGCGTTTTAACACTAGGTTTATATATGTACTTATTTTTACGGTTTGCATATGAGGTGGTCCGTGAAAATCCTTGATAATAAATAGTGGTCCGCATAAACAAAAAGTTTGAGAACCCCTGGCCTAGACAATCTAGGATCGAAATATATATATATATATATATATATATATATATATATATGTATGTATATATATGTATATATGTATATGTGTATGTATATGTATATATATATATGTATATATATATGTATATATATGTATATATTAGGGGTGTAACGGTTCACAGAAGTCACGGTTCAGTTCATACCTCGGTTTGGGGGTCACGGTTCGGTACGGTTTCGGTACAACAAGGAAAAGCAAAAAAAAGTCCCAAATGCATAATTTTTTTTTTCTGTTATTTATTTTTAACAGTAGTGCAAGTTTTGGTATGAAAATAAGGAACTCTAACATTTGGAATCATTAACTGTACTACACAGTTCAAAACAAACCACAAACAGTAACACACACACTCAGATGGCCATATTATTTATAATGGCTGATGTAAACAAAAAGGTTCAATAAGCTGTACAACTAAAAAGAATGTCTTGAAAATATTAAAATAAATAATGAGAAAGTGTTTCAATCACAATCAATAAAAGGCAATACAGAACTGTATAACATCTCCTGATGTCAAAATATAAAATAAATACAATGATAAATATAAAACTAAATAAAATCTGTACCTTTAGGAGCAATGTCTAACATGTGTAATTAACTTGTGAGTGTGTGAGGCCATTATGCCTAACTAAAGGTACAAGTCAAGGTCAAGCTTTACTCTATTTTCAAGTTTTTCTTCAAAAAGATGAGTTTGTCTACGTTGTCAGTAGTGAGGGCAGATCTGTTGGCGGTAACTATGTCACCTGCCGTCGAGAAAACCCTCTCGCTGGGGACTGAGACTGACTCGGATGTGATGGAGCATGTTTGACATGTTACCACTAGCATACCGCACTGCTGTAACAACGCCGACACACCGCCCTCGTCCGATCCACAACTCGCTCCCCATCGTTATTGTAGTCCACAGGGAACCCGAAATGTTCCCACAGCTGATTTAAAAGAAGCAGGTGGGTCTTCTAGCTCCTGTGTGTTATCTGAACTCGCCATAGCTGCTAACTTTTCTTCTTCATGTATTGTGTTCGTTTTATTGTGTTTTCTTCTTGTTCTTCATTTGTTATTTACGGGCAGCTGGCTTTTCGGCGGAATACCGCCCCCTGGATTATATATAGTGTATTACTGCCCTGAGTGACGGACTTGTTTCCCACTCGTAAAAAAAGGCGTATTCGCCGTGTGACTGCATGTGCCGAACCGTGACGTCCGAACCGTGACGGTACGGGACGAATACGGATACCGTTACACCCCTATATATATATATATATGTATATATATGTATATGTGTATGTATATATTCTTCATCCTGGGTACTTACGTGTTGTTCTTGGTCTGAAGCTCATTGATTTGTTCACCGATAATATTTTCATGATCACCATTTGCCTCTTTCAGCTTTTCCAGGCGGTACTGCAATTGGCAAATATGGGACTCTGAAGGAAAAAAAACAAGTTGAGCATGGTTTAATTTGGATAGAAAAGAATAAAGTAAATTAATAGACTGACATTATTATTCACGCTTTCAGTGGAACTTTGACAGATAACTCCAATGTTAATAAACATTACTGGGAATAGAAACTGCAAAACAAAAGCATAACAAGTTTAACTAATATTATTATTATTATTATGGATAAATAATAATATTAGTTAAACTTGTTATGCTTTTGTTTTTTTTTCTGCACAGTGTAGAGTCTTGTTGTGATGAGAGGGATGAAGGTATTTAATAAAAACCTTGCTCGCTGGAGAATAGCTACAGAAGTCCTATCACAACTTAATCGGAGAGGATCACAGCTTGCCACAGATCTCAATGCTGCATTCGGGCTGTGAGTTAACAACTTGTGTTTTACTTTTAGGCTGTCTGAAGGTATGGACAGCTATCAAAGCTACTAAACATCACATTAAGAACGATGTACAAATGAAAGTCGGAAACAAATATATATTTGAAATGATTTATTCAACAGGGTTCATACAGTCATTGAAAACCTGGAAAAGTCATGGAAATTCTAAATGCAAATTCCAGGCCCTGGAAAACAATATGTTTCCCAAAGTTTTGGAAAAGTCATGGAAATGTAACTAAAGTTGCGTCAAATATAATTGACATTTTATCTAATCGCCAAAATAATCTGCGGTCGCGAGCTTTTATGTGCCATCATGACGCGCATGGTGTTATTTTTTAATATATGAAGCGCGAGCTGTGTGCTCGAGTCTTCCTGCCTGTCGGCTGTACTCTGCTGCTCCGCGATGAGGGTCTAACTCCAGCAGCTACATTACCTACGGGTGCGTTCGTTAACAGTGACCAGTGTTCGAAATGGGGGGGAGCTCCCCCGAAGACCGACTTTGAGATAAATAGGGGGAGCCCAAAGAAATCGTGCATATTTGTGTCACACAGATTAGAAATGTTGAGTTTCTTTAAATAAAAGTTCTTGAAATAAATTATAGTCATTGTTAGGGATGGGTACCGAGAACCGGTACTAAGTCAATACCGGTACCTGATTGGACGGTATCGGTATACCTTTAAGCCGCTGGACAAACGGTGCTGCTATCGGTATATGTGTTACGTCTACTTCTTTAGTTTAACTTTAAACCATTCTGATTGGTTGGGAACCCTCATCCCGTGTGATGTATCCGGTTTGAGACCCCTCTGATTGTCCACTGTAAATGCCACTCGTCATCTCTCTCAACAGCGCTCTTATTATTGTTCAGACTCCCGTGCTAGTGCTAATAGTGCTAGCAGTAGCACGCTAACAACGTCCTCCTCAGTGCAACCTGATACGATTTGCGGGCCGTGTGTAAATGTGACCTGAGTGGAGGCTCGCAGGCAGGTTAGCTGCTGCGCACGGTAATATGTTTTGTTTACCTGAGTGGAGTCTTGCAGGCACATCGCCTTGTCTTTTTTTGTTTAACACTGACAGTGTATTAATGTGAGCTCCTACACCTATAATAATTTGGCCTTTCATTGAATGCTTTATAAACCAGTTAAACTTACAGATGTCATTGTGAATTGGAAAACTGCATTTAAATGTTGTTAAAGGTCAACGTTTCAATCATAGACTGCATACGTATGGTTCAGCAATTGTTGGTCGTTTTCTAGAAATTGACATATTTTAAGCTCAAATACTTTGTTCTATGTTTAAACCTTCAAACACATTTTGACGTGTTTCAGTTCATTTATTTTGTGATGATTTAAAAGTACAATCCAGAATAATATACGTACTCGCCTTTATCTTTTTGCCATTTTAGCCTTTTTACCAATTTCTTCATATCACAGTTTTGCATGATGTCACTGTAGGACAGGGGTGCCCAACCTTTTTTGAACCGAGAGCTACTTTTAAAGTTGCCAGTCTGCCGAGATCTACCAGTCCAAATAGAGAGGCGTAGCCATTAGTGACAGCCTACTACCAGGTAAATACACACTTCTACTTGTATACAACTGGCCTTTGTACGATTAATACTTCATAAAATACTGCAGATCCTTTATCTTACCTCTTTCTAATCTACACACATACAAGTATTTAACTGAAGTTACACAACAGTGTTGTTGATACAGAGTTGGAGGTTATTCACACGTCACATACTACAGTGGGTAATGTTTTCAAGAAACATTGAACAGTGCTGCCACATATGACACAGGACAAAAAGAAAAGACTATGAACCCTTTCTTTGCCATTATATAAAAATAGTGTTGCTACAAAAGTATAAATTAGGCTTACTAATAAGACAACTCAGACCTGAAGCTACACAGGAATCTGCTGCCAAAGTGCAATAAAAAAGACAAAATTAATAGAATCAAACCCTTTTTGTTGCATTTTAGTATAAAAAGAAATGCCTTTAAAATAGGATGCAAGCAACACTAGTTTCTTATCCTCAATTGATAATAGACTATAATCAACTTAAGTTTGCATTCTTACCATTTTGTACAATAATTATAATGAATAAGTTCAAACAAACTAACACTTACAGCTGATTAATAACGGTATCTAACTTGAGTTTTTATTATATCAAAAACCTGTTGAAATGCTGTTATTTTTACTGTCCCCAAAAAGCCCGTCGGAAGCCTCCAGGAATCCTTCTTTCACAACTTCGCCGTCTTTGAAAGACTTCATGTGTTTCGCAAGAACGTGACTGACACGATAAGATGCTATGGTAGCAGCCTTGCTCTTGTTGTTTGGCCTGGTGAAAATGGACTGCTGTGCATTTATCTGTCCTTTCAGGTCCCTCACCTTTTGGGAGCGTAGGGCAGAATTAGGAGGGAGCGTAATAATCATCCTCCCACTCGGAGTGAATATTATATATTTTGGGCTTTTTTGTTGTTTTGCATCTGCCATAATTGCGGTCTTGTGTGTGTGCGGACTGTCACTCCTGGCTGTTACACGGACTGCGGACAACGTCAGCTAACTGTGCCCACTGCCCACTAGCCACACCCCGACACATGGGGTCCCGCCAGCCAATCACAAAGCTTTGATGCGTTCAAGTGCATTATTCTGGCACAGGAATATTATGTTATAGGACATTAACGATACAACAGAATATTGTTGTTCTATTTTTAGACACATCTCGCGATCGACTGGGAATCTCCCAGCGATCGACCGGTCGATCGCGATCGACTGGTTGGGCACCCCTGCTGTAGGTGTAGGTGTACAATGTTTTAAGGATCTCTTGTCGAGCTAGGTTGTCAGTTTGAAATGTCTGGATGAAGATGTAACTGATTTACAAATGTTAAAAAAAATGCCTCTTTTCATCCTCTGTCTGAGGGAAAACCCCAAAAAGCATGATAGGGCGAGCCAGGCCCCTTTAAGTTATTTTATATATTTGTGTCTGCTTCTGAGAAGCTAATGTATAAGTTATGGTTAGGGTCGATTTTGACAGCTCCACACCGAGGGAAAGGCCTGCCGATGCAGAGCCAAAAGAGGCTTCAGAAGAGGCTTCAAAAGAGGCTTCAAAAGAGGCTTCAGAAGAGGCTTCAGAAGAGGCTTCAGAAGAGGCTTCAACAACGGCGACAGTCGCCGGTTCCACCTGCACTAGCGAACCTGACGCTGACGATTCCCATGGCCTGCCATTTAACTGGACACTGAAAAGATGGAGTGAGTGGAAAGAAAAGTATCCATGGCTTTTCATAAAATATAAAACATTTGCATGTGAGATTTGCAAAGAGGCAAAAACTATATTTATCTCCTTGCCGCTCGCAGAAAAGTCCACCGGAGTGCACCTTTCACCAGAATGGATTCAGGGAAAAGTCAGCAGTGATCAACAAAATAACCTGCGAAAAAAGATCTATAAGCACCATAAGAGCCAGGCACTGAAATTTCGGAGATGAGAAAGAAAGATGTCCTACCAAACAAGGTATTGGCAATCAATGCTGATTTAATGCAGGAAACATACACATCGTTCAGATCTGCCTATATGATTGCTAAAGAAGAAATGTCATACAGAAATCTACCTGCTGTAATGTTCCTACAAAAACTCAATGGTGCTACCGTAGGGACTGTGCACAAATCGGACCATGCTTGTGCTGAAATAATCAGGCATATCGCAGAGGAAATGAGAGCTAAATTTGTTTCCAACGTAAAAGACATGGGCTCACTAATTAGCATCACAATAGATGAGAGCACAGTTCATGGGCGGGCCTACATGATTATTTACGTGCGATGTGACATGACAGGAAAAGGGGAAGTGGACAATGTTTTCTTGGATATTGTTGAGCTTTCAGAAGGTACGGATGCTAACTCGCTGTACAGAAGTTTGAGGAAAAGCTTAAAACAAGCTGGACTGGATGAGGAGTTCTTGGGGAAAAATCTAATCTCAATAGCAACGGATGGAGCAGCAGTACTCACAGGCAGAGTTGGGGGACTTGTGACAAAACTCAAACAGGATTTCCCCAAAGTGCAGTCTATTCACTGTCTAGCCCACCGACTAGAATTGGCTGTCAAGGATTGCCTTAAAGAAGTAGCTGGGTGCAATCAGTTTGAGTTTTTTGTTGCAAAACTGTATGCTCTCTATCACCAGTCATCAAAAAATGACTGTTTGCTCCAAGAAGCTGCAGCAGAATTAAACATTCAAATATTGAAAATAGGCCAAATGTTCACTATTCGTTGGGTGGCTAGTAGTTTTCAGACTGTGAGAGATGTCTGGAAAGATTATCCCGCACTGGCACGCCAATTCAAAACAGCAACAGACGACAGATCATCTCGCAGTGACACAGAGAGACAGAAATTCAGGGTACTGCACAAACTCCTCACAAGCACTGGATTTCTGGCTGATTTGGCAACAATGAAGGATGTTCTTCGAGAACTTAAAAGCCTGTCGCTAAAACTGCAACGCAGAGAAACATATTTGGTAGATGCAAGTTGCTACATTCAGCAGACCATCGATGTGTTGACAGCTATGAAAATCAGTGGAAGAAGGCATTGCTCCTGGCATGTTCAAGGATGTTGAGCTCTCAGAGAGCAGGCCCAAGATAAACCGTCTGCAGTTTTACCAGTCTATAATAGACAGTTTGAAGAAGCGACTGCCTGAACCGGACCTGGTCCGCATGCGCTTTTGGCCTGAACAACGGAGTGCCCTGATCCTCTATGGGGAGAATGAAGTACGCGCACTGGAAAAAGTACTGGGGGAACCGGCTCGAGAGGCCATTGAGGAGTTTCGGGACTACAAATTAGAGAATACATCTCCAGGGAAAGCCCTGCAAAAACTGCAGACAGCGAGCAAGACCTTTTTGCCTACATCAGCTGAGTGTGAGAGGGGGTTTTCTGCCGTCAATTCGACCGACACCGACAAAACGCAACAAGTTGCGGGAGAAGAGCCCCTTCTCACTTCTCTTCGTAGACATCAATGGCCCCCCCTGGAGCAATTTGACCCTCAGCCATTTGTACGGTCTTGGATCAAAGCTGGCCACAAACCCTCCACATCCTGGGTTCCGGGACCGAAAGCCAAGGAGAAGCCGCCCAGGTCCCTGTGGTCGCTTAAGGTCAGAGAGTACATTTTACTGTTTGAGATTTGTGTTTGTTTGGACTGGCCCCAGTCCTACTGTTGATATCTTTTTTGGTTGTGTGATTTATTAGGTTTTTATCAGACTGATTGACTTGCGTAGTCTAATCAATCTATAGGCTCGGCATTGCTCTTTCAACACACACACACACACACACACACACACACACACACACACACACACACACACACTTTGGTTTCATAGCCTGCTTGCATGTTTGTAACTTCTCGTCCGTTTTCCCTCCATTGTAGCAATCCACCCACAGGGGAGTGACAGGGAAGAAGTGAAGGGACAGTCAGGAAGCGATAGGGACAAAGCTGTTGACTCTGAGTATAGGCCTATTCCAGGCTGGTCCTAAAGAAGCCCCTTCCTTCCCCTTTTGCTGAAAAAAAGAGGCTATGACACACATGTCATGCACACATACAAAATTTAAATTAAATAAAGTTTTGAATTACGTGGAAGTTCGAATTCCTGTTGGATTAGGCCTACATGTGTGGTGTAGTAGTGTAGTATTAACATTTCCATTCATTGTTGTTGCTTAATAATAAATCATTCGTTTTCGATAGCTAGTCTCATTATTTTCTTATTTAAATTCTGAGGCCGCCGTGCCTATGTTATATAGCCTATACAAATCTAAAAAACGTTGCCATGTGTCCCCAACAGCAGCTGATGTCGTTGCTTTGTTTTGTTTGTTGCAATTAAATAAATGTTGGCTAATGGCTATCAATTGGTTTTGAAACGGTAGCCTCATGTTGTTATTTATTCTCTCTGAAATGTTATTGTGCTTTGGCAGTAATACCGTCTGTAGTAGTAGCAGAGTGTTTTTAAAGCAATTGATCGCATCCGCGCTGCTGCGCCAATCAACAGAGCGTGCGTGTGACATATTTAGTAGCAGGATGTGCACAAAAAAATAGGGCTCCCCCAAAAGCAAATAATAATAATAATAATTTCAATTTATATAGCGCCTTTCACGAAACCCAAGGACGCTTTACAATGGGAACCAACAAAACAAAACAACAAAAAGAAATTAATATTAATCATACAGCAACATAGGCTGAAGAAAACAAAACAGGAACAGTTTGCTGGGTACTGTATATTAGTTGAGGCCAAAAGCCTGAGTGAACAGATGGTGTTTGAGGTGTTTTTCGAAGGTGTCCAGAGAGTTTGCATTCGTGATTGCAGAGGGGAGATAATTCCAGAGGGTGGGGGCTGCGACACTGAAGGCTCTGTTGCCAAATGTTTTCAGCTTGGAGCGCTGGATGGAGAGCAGCCCTTTGTCGGAGGACCGCAGGTGACGAGAGGGGGTGTAGGGCTGAAGGAGGTCAGAGATGTATGGAGGGGCTAGGGAGTGGAGAGATTTGTAAGTTAGCAGGAGGAGTTTGTACTGGATGCGTGACTTGACTGGGAGCCAGTGAAGGTGGATGAGGGTGGGGGTGATGTGTTGCCAGGGCTTAGTGCGGGTGAGGAGCCTGGCTGCAGAGTTCTGGACATACTGGAGCCTGTCCAGGGCTTTACTGGTGACCCCGAACAGAACTCCATTACAGTAGTCCAGACGAGAGGAGATGAATGTATGAATTAATATTTCTGCAATGGGGTCGGGGAGAGAGGGCCGGAGTCTGGGTAATTCGAAATGGGTAATTCGAACACTGACTGTGCGATCCGTAGTCACTGTGGCACAGACTGGACCGCTGGTGAACAGCTGTTAGAATGGGCAGTTCAGGTGTTCAGAGCAGAGCTCCCTGTCGGAGCGGCAGAGCGTGATGTGAACTGAAACGTTTTTCTGTCGCATTATTATTTAAGGAATCGTTGAGCTAGCAAACTAGCATACATTGTCACTACCCCGCCCCCTTTAAAAAAAAACGGCTCTTTTGAACGACTCTTTTGAACGGCTCTTTGAAAGGAACGGAGCCATAAGATCCGGCTCCCTTCAAAGAACCATAAATCCCATCACTAGAAGGAAGGGCAGAGAAACACACATTCAGCTGTTAGATATACCCCTATGGCTCCTCCCCGTATGCCGGTTGGCGCTGTCCGTTGTTGCGCATAACAGAGGATTCAGACATCGTACATTCAATATATAACTAAACACGCCTCTTCTCCTCATATTCTCTTTCATCACTTTTCATTTATTGCATTTTTACGGCTGTAATTCATACTTTAGAAATACTGGAAATACTTCACGGCAGTTATCATTTCCGGTAGTTCCGGATGTCATATACGTCTGTAAACAACGTATTAAAATAAACTGTACCTTCATTTAATATTAAGCAATAATAATATCTCGACATCTATAGTGGTAGTGTTAGAAAAAGGAACATAATCCACATGCTACATGCTAACCGGAGATGAAGGATTTTCAGAATAAAAGCTTGACATCAGACATTATGCGCGAGAACTTCTGGTTTTTTAGTATAAAACAGCATTTAAACTGATGGTATGTTTAAACTAAATTATGCCATAAAACATTGATTTTAATTTCTAACAGTACTCAGATCTTGTACTTGAGTAAAAGTAGAAGTACCAGAGTGTAGGAATACTCTGTTACAGTAAAAGTCCTGGATTCAAAATATTCAAGTAAAAGTTAAAAAGTATTATCATCTAAATATAGTGTGTAAGCGATTTCGAACCCTGAAGGCAGGAGAGACTGAAAAGAGTCAAGGGAAGCTTATAAAAGTTAACAGCATTTAATTAAACAACATATGCGGTGGTGTACAAATGAAATTGGAAGGAGGCGCTCTCCCCATCTGTCTGCTCAGTCCAGTATCCGGGGTCAGAAGAGGCTGCTCCCTGGTTTGTCCTCCCTGTTGTCTCCTGAGGTCTTCTCCTATTGGCCGGCGTCATCGGGGCGGGTCCTATGCATGTGGTGCCTTTTCTGTTGCTAAATTACATAATTCTGGTGTCTGTGGTGTTTAAACATTCCCTGCTACACATTATTCAGCGTCAATAAATGAGTGCTAATCCCAGTGTGCTCAGTTTAGAACATCACATGTCATTTCACCTTCTATCATGGTTTTAAACCGTAGCATCCCGTCAGATGCTAATGCTAACCGGAAGTGACACATTTTCAGAATAAAAGTGTCAAGTTAACAATTAGTGAACTTCCGGTTTTTCAGAATAAAACTGATTTAAATCAAATATTGTATTTAATTCAAATTACACCTTATCAACATTGATTTTAAATTTACTAACAGTCCCTCCTTACACACCTTAAAAGGTGTGTACATAATACTGAAATCAATGAGTTCTTCATCTGAACTTTACATAGTACATAACTCTTGTCAAAATCATACTATCAAAATGGAATGGTTCAATAACCTCAACTTTATAAAATACAAAAATACTTTGATGGTGCTCAAACATAAAAGTCTTCCCTTGTGCATAACTTCTAGTGTTAACATTCAATATCATTCCTAAAAATAGCAGCATGGATTGGAACATTTCTTTCTCCCTCCTTTCACATCATAAATCATCTTCATATTGTAGCTGGTGTAAAGGCACTTGTTCTTTTACAAAGTATAAGAAGGATTAAACTATATAAAAATAGGTAAATATTACTCTTTCTTTAAACAAGTCTAGCGCCATTCTATCGGTCTGTTTTTATCTAAATGTTTGTGTCATCCTTTTACTGTGTCTCTGGTGCAATTTACGAATCTCTGCTGGCTCCAGTAGATATAGCTCTCCCTATCCACATTCTTGTTGGTTGTGGGACAGAGGAATAATAATTCAGAACCTGCTGATACTTGAATCTTACTACTTGGCATATGTTACAAAACAAAAAACATCTCCATGGTGAACTAAATAAAATCCTTGTAATCTTTCTCAAATCTAATATAACAATGAACTATTCCTGTTTGTGGTAAAAACACACTAACGTTATGTAATACAATTTCATTATGATTAAAAAACAACTCAAGTCATGATGATGTCAGAGTGAATGATTTCCTGAGTGTGTCCGTCCTGTAAGGTACGTCATTCTCTGCTTGGATCGTGTGCCGAAATCCCATCGATTGCACGTGGCAATACTGCTTCTACCTATCTATTATCAAGCTGAAAAATGAATACAGAAATCCAACATACTGTTATCAAATGTCTTTCTATTATGAATTTAAATCAAATGTATATCCCCATAATGACCTAAACAATAAAGTCTATGGCTTTTACTTCTTTTACCAGGCTAGTTACAAGATGTTGTCTAAATTAAATTCCGTCTCATTACATTACTATGTTTTAGCTTAACTGTAATATGTTCTTTCTACATTTCAAACCTCAGGTACTTTAATATCTGTTGAAATATTACAAAATTGTTTCATTATCACAGGTCAACTTCTTCGGTATTCCATTCTGGAATTACATCTCTCACAGTAGCCCCTTGGCCACTGATTCTGCATCTGTGTTACCTGTTATAACTCAATCAAACAGTATATTATCCCAAGATATGGAGCAGGTTAATTCTAAAACTATCTTCAATGCTCAGTTTGAACATCTGGGTTGGGGCGGAAAGTGTCTTTCAATCCTTAAAAGAAAAATTTAAATTGTGAATTTTACAACCATGTTGACCTTTATACATTATACACACTCCCCCCTTTTTACACATGAACTCATGTGTAACAAAATCCTGTAATGGGGAGGGGGAACAACTTTCAGGTAAATATTGGTTAGGGACATAGCAAACATTTACAATTTGACATCCATTATTGTCATTTCCAAAGTAAACACTTCAGTGAAAATAAGTGTTTCTCTCCGTCCTTCAGTCCTAAAAGAAACAGAATCTTCAGATTTTAGTTTGAGTTTTACAATTGCAAACCGCCAACTCCTGGACGGTTTCCCCTTTTTATGGAATTTTTAGGAAACCTCTTGTTTCCCTTGGAGCTCCAAAGTAATATGTTAGTCCAAAAACATGCTTGGTTAGTTATTGTTTTAGAATCATGCAGTTAAACTGAACACATGCCGGCATACATTCACACTCACACTTTCTGGTTGTCAAGTCAGGTCTGGTCAGATACACCCCAGAGTCAGTCATTGACAGTGCTTTTGTCACACTGTCAGTCAGGATCAAAGGTAATTTGGTCTCGTTCTATTGGCCATGTCGTGCTCTGCAGAGTCTTTTCAGAGGTATTTCAGCATAGGCGGGTACCCTTTATCTACAAAAATATGTCATATGTGGAGCGCCATTCCTTATTCATTCACGATTTCAACTATGATTTTCAAGATTGGTTCTAACTTTTAATTTTTCCTGAAACTTGGTACAAAACTCACTTCCTTATAGTACTACTACTACTGTAATTCATTTACACCTAATTAGTATTACAATGTCTAATAGATCTAATTCAGAAACTTGTGTACATAACTTTTATCTCGAGTCAAACCATTACTAGGATCTGTGTAGCTCTGCATTTCATAGCTCATTATACTCATTTATCTTCAATTCTGGTCCACTTAAAAAACAATGTTAAACTCTTTAGCAGTGTGTGGAACCCTCGGTGTCCGAACATGCAACAATTACTCCCTCCTTTATCAAGGATTTAAAAACAGAAGTCATTTCATATTTCCATCTTAAAGCCCTCCTATGGTAATTACTATGCTACAATGGTGAAATCAATACTTTGGTTCTATATTTGGCTTGGCACTAGCTCTTCCGTTAACATTATCTATATAAATAAAGATTTGTCTTATAGAGTGGTTCCTAAAACTATCATTTTAATGGTGTTCAATATTGTACAAAATGAGCTCACTACTGTATTCACACATGAATACAAATCTCTAAAAGAATAATTCGTTAACATGATGAAAACATTGAAGAATATGGTTCTACTCTGTATTCCTAACTCCAAAACACCCACTGCTTAAAGTGGAGTGAATTTTTCCATCATGTCTCCCCCTTTATCCCTCAGTGTGTTTTCTCATTTTACTTTAATAGTTTCCTCTTTACTGCTATTTTAATTTACCAATTGATTAATTGGAGATTAATAAATCTTTCTGTCTTTACGTATGTATCAAGTCTATTCAAGTTCTTTAAATGTGGTCTCTTTTATCTGCGTTTTGTGAATAAGTGTGTTTATGTGTAAACTCACTCATTCCCGTTTTCCTTTTCTCCTCCTCTGGTTTTCTCAAGCCGTGACCCCGGCCTCCTCACTTCTAATCGACCCTGCCAACTCCTCTGATTCTGTCTTCTCTTCAGTCCATCAGCTCTTGAATCCATCCGCTGTAACTCTTTTAGGCAGCCTTTGGCCCAGTTACATCTGCAGCCCCCATCTTGCCACTGTTCTTGCACTGCTTTGCATTTCCTGTCCCCCTTTTCAGTCTCTTTGCTGCTTTCATGGAGGGCGGATTCTGCTCTCACGTCTCACACTTTGCTCTTGAGAGTATCTCTCTGTATGTCAGCATAAAGTTTGGTTTTGGATGTCTCTGGTGGAGATAGTTCTGGCTGCCGTTCTGGAGCAGTCTTGTTGTTGTTGTTTCAGCTTTGTGTGTGTTCGATGGACAAGGAGGAGTCTCCTGTTGGGTTAGGTTTTTTGTCTGCTTGGAGGGTCGGGGTCGTAGCTCTTCTGATGCAGAGGGGGAGTCCAGGTCTCGGGACGCATTACCTATAGAAAGTCTAGCACACTGAGGTTAAATAAATCCAACCCTTTCCACTCTGTCTTTTCTAATCATACCATCTGTCTTAGTTGTTAAATGCCATATAAACAACACAATTAATGTCTACTAATGATATTACACAAACTCCTTCCAAGAATTACTTCAACCATTGCTACATATTTACCCAACATAACTCTTTCAGGAAACCATTTTCTATAAATTGGAATACCTACATGTTTCAAGCATCACATATTCCACACACTACGAAAGAACATCTCCACACTTTAAATCCCACTATTACTTAGCTCAATAGTAAACCTGCAGAGCACACCACAATCAGATCACTGTAATGTAAGTGTACTCAAGTGTAGGCCTATGTCTACTTTCCGTTATACTTATTACTTTTGGTTAACATTTATTTATATTCTAAATTCCTTGTCTATGATATGCAAACAGTTTGAGTGTAAAAATGTGTTTCTCAATGTATTTACACTACAGATTCTTGAGTTTACTCATCTCCTGGTGCTGTAGTTCCTAAAAATGTTCGATTCCTTATTGTTTTGTACCAGTTTTCCAAAATCAGTTCTAACTGTCGTGTCGTTTCTGGAAATGTGGCGGTACGGCTACACACTGTGTAAGTGGGTGCCAACTAAAGTAATCTACATGTATGAAGTTTAGTCTATATGAAAATGATATTTTAAGCATATCTGGAAGAACACCAAATCTTAATGTGAAGACTGGAGCCACAGAGAGGGAGGAGGGGAACAGTTTGTGTGCCTGCATTCCTGACATTCCTGCTGGTTGTTCTACAAGAGAGGTGTGACCAAACACCAACAGATGTCTGGTATATGACCCAAGGCCAATCAATACATTTGGGCTAATGATAAGGGCCAATCGGTGATCTCCGTAAGTGAGTTGCTGAACAGCTCCTCCTGCTTTGAAACTGTGATGTGTGGCCAGACATTCCTGTTTTCTTTCTCTCTTCCAACTGACCAGCAAGATGGTGAGGTCTCCCAGATGGAGGAGAGCAGGGGTATCCATACCCTTTATTGTTTGATTGTTGTATTGTATCTTCTACCATTAAAACTGATTATTGTTTATCTTGATATCATGGTGCTGTTCAACTCTTCCTTTATAAGTTAATCAGCTCTACCGAAAGAACGCGCGGAGCCGAGGCGAGCATCAGAAAACTCAGAGCGGTTCCAACACAACATGTTCCTTTTTTAAGTTTGATCCGGAGTGCATCTGCAGTGCGTTCTACAACTTCCCATGGTCCACTCCATACAGGTTGCAACGAGTTCATCTTGTGGATTTTTACATTTACCCAATCCCCTGGTCCAACAGAAATATTCGTCATGGCCCTGGCATATGCTTCCGCCTCAATTTTCCTCATATCTAACACTGCTTCTCCTCTGTATTGTGAGGTGATACCTTGTGGTGGATATTGCTGAGTGGGGCAATCTCTGGCCAAATGTCTACAATCACCACATATGAAGCAGCCATCATCCCTTCTTCCTCTTGAGCGTTGCTTTCCTCTCCATTGTCCCTTTTGTTGATGCTGTATGGGAGTGTATACCTGAGCCTGTGACTGTACTTGGGTAGGAAGATGCATAGGTATTTGCTGTTGCTGGAATTGTGTGGGAAGATACTGCAGTGCTTGTGGCTGTACTTGCCTAGGAAGATACACAGGTGTTTGCTGTTGAAGATACTGTGGTGCTTGTGGCTGTACTTGCCTAGGAAGATACACAGGTATCTGCTGAACTTGGTTTTGTGGACATACACTTCCTCCTCCGCTTTGTTGGTTCTGCATTTGATTCTCTGGTTCTTCCTGAGTTTGAACTGTTGGAGGTGTCCACCCTGCCTTCTCTGCTAGTATGGCCATCTGATTAGCTTCAGTATCTTTCTCAGCCACCCGCATCTTCAAAAGTCTTCTAGCTAGTATTTTGTCGTCTTCATCATTTTCCTTTATTATTTCCTGGTATTTGATGTCGTGGTGAATGAGATGTAGTCTCCATTCTTCTGGGATTTTAGCTTCTAACCCCACCACATCTCTAAGGCGTGCCTGCACTGATTGGGGTAGGGCTTTAATGACCGCGTCCTTCCACAGCATTGTGACAGCCGGCGAAACGTCATGTCGTTCTCCAGTACAGTCCTCCCACACTCCTTCACATCTCTTCAGGAAGGCATGCATGTTTTCCTCTGTGCCTTTCCTCAGGCCGGTGAGGGCATGCAAACTGCGTGTTGTCGGGTAGATGTGACGAATAGCAGCCCAATAGTTGGACCTGATGTAGTTGAATGAAGTGTCATCTGGGTCGTGTGTGCAATTGGCCTCGGAATCTACTGCTCTTGCCTCAGGTCGTCCTTCAATCCGTCCGAGCAGGGCCCTCATGTCTCCCAAGCATAGGTGATCTTGGACTGTGTATTTCTCCAGTTCAGTCACCCACTTCTGACCTCCTTTCGTGAGTGGAGGTAGTTTTGCCACTAATGATTCCATGTCCCTGTGACTCCATGGTTGGTATTGAAATCCTCC
>CALSBZ010025893.1:0-12079 GCA_943591055.1 Gobionotothen gibberifrons
GGGAGCCAGTGTAAGGCAGCCAGAACAGGAGTAATGTGGTCCCTTCTGTTATTCATTTCCGTACTTGAACACAAATAAGATGAAGGATGACAAAAGACACAGTGCAGTAAATTAGAAAACACGTTACTTATAAACTAGTAAGATTAATCCATCTCACAATTCAATGATTTGCCATCCCAGAGGGGGAGAGTGATCGCCAACAGGCTCAACATCCACTGTTACCTATGAACGTACGACACAGAGAACATAAGGCAGTCATTACAGGACGCTCCCAGTCACTGTTCGAAATGGGGGGGAGCCAGGGGAGCTTGGCTCCCCTAAAGAGGGGGGAGCTCCCCTGAAGGCCAACTTTGAGATTAATAGGGGGAGCCCAAAAAAACGGGCATATGTGTCACACAGATTCGAAATTTTGAGTTTCTGTGAATAAAAGTTCTTGAAATAAATAATAGTCATTGTTCATTACAGTTTCTGAATATTTGTTTTATATTTGTGAATATTTCTGGGTGTTGCCATCTGTACGTGGTGGCGCTGCATTCTTTACGCTACTTACGTTGCTATGGTTACGGTGGCGATGCCGGCGCGATATTTTTTTAACTCTGGCTTTGTAATAAAAAATATGGTGAAGCGAAAACAGCCAAGCCTCGCAGCTTTTTGATTCACAAGCAAAGAAGCGAAGGAGTCTAAAAATGACAACGTGAACGGAACAACTTTTTGTTGTAGCAGTTTTTATAGCAATTGATCGCATCCGCGCTGCTGCGCCAGTCAACAGAGCGTGCGCGTGACATATTTAGTGAGAGGATGTGCCCTGAAAAATAGGGCTCCCCCGAAAGCAAATGGGTAATTCTAACACTGCTCCCAGTACTGGTAAGCATGGCAACAAGGAGGTGGTCCTAGAAACAGTAACTATGTTCTTCACGCATGTTGCTAAGCAACGAACAACAGTACCCAAGACAAAGAACAATCTTGCTGATGTAGCAGTCTCACTGCAACATTTGCTTTTTTGGACACTAAACATCTACCCACCGATACCCATATCCTGATTATCCTGTCAGTAAATCCATGTTACCACGATTTAAAGGAAGCCTTTAACAAATCGATAGCCATGTCGCTACCTCCTCACCGATCTTTTGACTCTCTCATTGATCTCCTACCAGGAGCTCCCATCCCCAAAGGAAGACTTTATTCTATCTCAAGACCAGAGAGAGCAGCAATGGACGACCACATCTCCTCCTCGCTCAAGTCAGGGATTATCCGCCCTTCATCTTCACCAGCCGGGGCGGGGTTTTTCTTCGTAGGAAAGAAAGATGGGTCTCTCAGACCTTGCATAGACTACAGTCCTCTCAATGACATTACGGTAAATAACTGCTATCCTCTGCCACTCATGTCCTCTGCCTTCGAACTACTTCAGACTGCCAAAATATTCACCAAGTTGGACTTAAGAAATGCATACCACTTGGTTAGAATAAGGAAGGGGGATGAGTGGAAGACAGGATTCAACACTCAGAGTGGCCACTATGAGTATCTAGTAATGCCTTTTGGACTGTGCAATGCACCGGCTGTATTTCAGGCTTTTGTGAATGAGGTTTTGCGGGAGTTTTTGAATGTTTTTGTGTTTGCGTATCTTGATGATATTTTGAATTTCTCACCAGACTCTGAATCCCATGTTAACCATGTCCGTCAGGTTCTGCAGAAACTGCTTGAGAATCAACTATATGTCAAGGCAGAGAAATGTGAGTTCCACGCAGAAAAGGTGTCTTTTTTAGGATACATAATCTCACCAAATCAGATACAGATAGATCCTACAAAAGTCAGTGGAGTTTCCAAGTGGCCAACACCAGACTCCAGGAAGAAGGTCCAGCAGTTTATTGGGTTTGCACATTTCTATAGGAAGTTTATAAGAAACTTCAGTTCTGTTGCTGCCCCTCTGCATGTTCTTACTTCTCCTAAGGTTCCCTTCAAATGGACTCCCCAGGCTGACGTCGCCTTCCAGCGCCTCAGGGAAAGGTTCACATACTCACCATCCCGGATCCCCAGCGCCAGTTTGTGGTCGAGGTCGATGCTTCCAATGAGGGGATTGGAGGAGTATTGTCTCAGAGATCCGTGGAGGACAACAAGATGCACCCATGTCGTGTAAATGTACGACCCAGAACCACTTGCCGTAGAGCCCAAGACCATCCTTCCACTAAACCGTGTGGTCGGAGAGTTTTTCTGGCAAGTAGAGTCAGACGTCAAACAAGCAAATGTTTTGAACCCGGCACCTAGCAAGTGTCCAAACAACCTGTTGTTTGTCCCTGTGTCTCTCCAATCCAAGGTCATCCACTGGGCTCACACGTCTGTGCTCTCGTGCCATCCTGGTATTGAAAGGACCATGTTCAGGATCAAACAGCGGTTCTCGTGGCCAGCCATGAAGAAAGACGTGGCGGAGTACGTATCGGCTTGTCCTGTGTGTGCTCAAAATAAGACCTCGTCCCAGGTCAAAATGGGCTTGCTTCAGCCGTTGCCGGTTCCCCAATGTCCCTGGTCACACATTTTCATGGACTTTGTGACAGGACTCCCATCATCCAGAGGCAAAACTACGGTCCTGACAGTGGTGGACCGGTTTTCCAAGATGGCTCATTTCATTCCCCTAACCAAGCTACCCTCTGCCAAGGGTACCGCAGAGGTCATGATGAACCAGGTATTCAGGATTTATGGGTTTCCTAGTGACATTGTTTCCGACAGGGGTCCACAGTTTATTTCCGCATTCTGGAAGGAGTTTTGCTGGCTCATAGGCGCCACTGTCAGCATGTCATCAGGCTATCACCCTCAATCCAATGGACAGTCGGAGCGTCTGAACCAAGAACTGGAGACTACGCTACGCTGTCTTGTCTACCAGAACCAGACCACCTGGAGCGACCACCTCACATGGGTTGAGTTTGCCCACAATACTCTCCCCACGGCGGCTACAGGTCTCTCTCCTTTCCATTGTGCCAATGGCTACCAGCCTCCGTTGTTTGCAGCCAGCGAAGGAGAAGTAACGGTACCATCAGTCCATGCCATGCCATGACCGAATCTGGTGTGGTGTTGTGTCCCATCAAAAGTGTTGAGTTTAGTCATGTTTTAGTTTAATCATTTTTTGTCTTGTCTCCCACTTCCTGTTTTATTTTGGTACTCTCCTTTTGTGTTTCATTCCTTCCA
This sequence comes from Gobionotothen gibberifrons, assembly GCA_943591055.1. NCBI lineage: Eukaryota > Metazoa > Chordata > Actinopteri > Perciformes > Nototheniidae > Gobionotothen > Gobionotothen gibberifrons. The sequence continues at coordinate 3,178 of CALSBZ010025893.1, forward strand.
GGTCCCTTCACTCCCTATCCTTAGAGGCTTCTCAATTCTTAAATGTCCCCTCCTCGACTCCCCTCCTCGACTCCTATCCTCGAGACTTAGTCCCGCCCACAGGAGATGCGAGCAGAGGAGCCGAGGAGGGGAGCCGAGGAGAGAGGAGGGGAAGCAGCAGGCAGTTAGAGAAATGAGAACTCCTCTCCTCTGAGCGGTCATTTTAAAGAGACGTCCATTAATGATGACAGGAGGCACAGCAGCCCTCTGTCTGATGGACAGATGTGTTCATGACGACTTATATATTTACTTTAATTCATTCACAGTGCGGTATAATGAGACAATAACAGGCTACAGATGCGGACACACACAAATATATTTATATAAATATATACCATTTAAAGTATGAGAGCACTCTCATAATAACGTAACACAATCAGAGACTGGATATATCCCCCCCCATACTTGCCAACCCTCACGATTTTCGCGGGAGACTCCCGATATCATTGCCCTCTCCCGGTTTCCTCCCGTGGTCATATTTCTCCCGATTTCTGACAAAATCAGATTTACTCAGGACTGTTTCCACTCGGACTTTAATACAGCGACACCATTGTTTGGTTTCCATGGTAACACGTCTCTTTACTAGCGGGCGCAACTGAAAGTCTCAGAGGGTGAGGAAGATTGTCAGAGAAAACAGAACAAGAATCAACAATTCTACCCTCTGCTCACTCCTTTCCTGTCAAATACAGTTTCAGCCCACATATGCTCCATCAAGGATGGTGCTTCAGGCCGCAAGGCAGTGCACACTTACAACTACAATAAGCATGTTAATGTTATACAGCTCCGGCGATCCAAATGGAATGGGGAATTGAAATTACGGGCTAAAAGTTGTATTTACAAGAAGCCTATCAAAAGTAAGCAGAGGACACCAAACCAACTGAGACCCGTCTGTCCGCCGCATCTACGCACTGTACAACACACACACACACCTACGCACTGTAGCACACACACCTACGCACTGTACCACACACACCACACTGTACCACACACCACACTGTACCACACACACACACCACTGTACCACACACACCTACAGCTCCTAAAGGATAATTAGGTTACAGCCGTTGTGTATTTTATTATGTGAAGCACTAAATGCCATTTAGTAAATGGTTTTAGAAAAATATAGACTCTTTGTTTGTAGTTATCTACTAAACTAAAGCAAATAAAGAGAGTAGGCCTGTTACACTGAGTGATATATATTTTACACACTGCTCTGACTGATTTCCGCACGGACCTCACAGCTGTTCTCACTGGAAACATCACGTCGCGATGAAAGCAGTTTCTAAAATAATATCCAGGAGATGCATGCAGAGCTGTCATTGGCTGAGATAAGTCCGGCCGTGCGTCACGCCTCCACCGTTCCCGGAAATGCATCCACGGAGGAGCCGTGGAGGAACCATCAGTGTATCCTCGGTTATAGCTCCTCCAGAGAGCCTCCTCGACGCTCGATCCTCGGTCCTCGGTGTGCATTTAGAGAAATGAGATGTCCTTCAAAATGGCGCGCTGAAATTCATTTCCGGGTCACTACCGGAGGACCGAGGATTCGAGGAGTCGAGGAGGGGAAATTTGAGTATTGGGAAGCCTCTCTTGTGTGTGTCTCCCGCTCTCATCAGCGTCAGCCCGCCCCTGATTGTTTCCACCTGTGCCAGTTACCTTTTGTTTAAATTCCCCAGCCTTCCCTTGTCTTGTGTCAGTTTGTCTTGTCTTGTCTCCATGCCAGTAGTCTGCTTACCAGCGATTACATTTCTTGTCTCAAGCCTGATTCATGCTCCTGAAATCCTTTGTAAGTGTTGTTCCTCACTTAGTGAGCGATTTTCTTTGTGCCTTTTTTGAGCCTTCTTTGTCACCTCGTAAGAGTGTCGATCATTTTTTGTATACCCAAGTTGGAATAAAGTATATTACGTATATTTTACCTCTGTCTCCCGGGTCGCGCATTTGAGTCCTTTTCCATGTGTTTCCAAGTTCGTGACAAGTATGAGATGGCAGTATATTTTAAAACGTCATTTATAATATTTGATTTATACAACCACAAATATAATATATAGCTAAATGAGATGTTTCATATTTTCATTTGTAATTTAGATACGCCTTATAATTGGATAATATATACAATCCAACCCATAAGAGATTAATACAATGTTGCATTAAACAAATGCAACATGATGTTAAAATGTTGACTTTCAGCAAATAAAAGGTATTTTTACTTTGATCACCATGTTTGTTCAGCAAGTCAGCATGCTAACAATTGCAAGTCAGCATGCTAACAATTGCCAATTCATTAACATTCATTAACATTGGCTATTATATTTCCTGTTATCCTTTGGGTTAATTTGACCTAATTCAAAGTTTAACGTATTTTTCAAAATGGTTCACATTATTTTTTTGCTTAGTATTTCATGACTTTTCCTAATTTAGTGCGGACTAATGGGTAAACATAAAATGAACATGAAGATCTTTTTTAAATGTCCTGTACGCACTTTTTACGCATCGGTGTTCCTTGGGGTCAATTTGACCCCTGGCTGTTTTAGTAATATAAAACATATACAAATTTCAATATTTTACACATATTTGTCTTGATTGTGTATGATGATATTGAGGTGACTATTACAATCCAATGTATCATTGTAAAAAAGAAAGGACCCTCTGCTTTAGTTATTGGTCCTTTAACAACATCAAAAAGACCTTACTTTAACATTTTATTTCAATCAGTGAGATTTTATGATGATTTATATATTTTTCTATAGTCACATAATAGGATTCTGGATGTATAAAGGGGTCTGTGGGGGGGAAGGTTGGGGTAATGTTTTATTTAAATGGTTATTTAGGTAGTCAACTAAGATACCTACAAAAAAAAAATAACAGTGCAGCTGTTCTTATCGAATCAACCCCTCCCAACTTTAGTTTTATGAGTCAGGAAAGAATGCATAAGAAAGGGGTGGAGTTGCTATTCTGTTCAATGATTCCCTTCAATGCAGGAAGACATGTTATGGGAACTTTGCTTCTTTTGAATATGTGGCCCTTTAGCTGAAATGCTCCTCTCGAGCTCTGTTCCTAAATATCTATAGACCACCCAAATCAAATACTGTGCAAGCTTTTTTGATGATTTTACCGAGTTGCTGTCTATAGTGTGTATTGACTTTGACCGTCTAGTCATTGTTGGTGATTTTAACATCCATGTTGACAACCCCCAGGACAGAGGGGCTAAAGAACTGTTTTGTGTTATTGATAGCTATGGACTGACTCAGCATGTGACGGAGCCCACGCACAATAAGGGGCACACTCTGGACTTAATCCTCTCAAAGGGTCTGAATATCTCTAAGGTTGTGGTGACTGTCTGATGTTGCACTCTCTGACCATTCCTGTGTTTTCTTTGAGAGTTCTATTTCTGTTCACAAAAATGTTCAGAAAGATGTAACCACAAAGCGATATTTAACTGAAAATACTAGGGAAATGTTTACTCAGAGTTTTTCTTCCACACTTGCCCCTGCTAACATCTCAGTAAATGAGCTAGTAGATCATTTTAATTCAAAAATTAAAACTGTTATAGATGCCATTGCTCCAACTAAGGTAAAGGAAGTGACTGGGAAGAAAATATCTCCATGGAGAAAGGCCATGACCGTGAAAACAGAAAAAAGAGAATGTCGAAAAGCTGAACGCAGGTGGCGAAAAACAAATCTCCAGGTTCACTTTGAAATCTATAAAGAGAGACTTGGCCTTTATAATTTGGAATTGAAAAACGCACGACAGTCTTTCTTCTCTGACATCATTACCAAAAACAAAAACAACGCACGTGCCTTGTTTGCTACCGTCGACAGACTAACTAACCCCCCAGTGTCAGTAGCCTCTGAATTTCTATCCACCAGGGCGTGCAATGATTTTGCCTCCTTCTTCACTGACAACATTCAGAAAATCAGACAAGCAGTCAGTGCCTCTGTATCAGGTACAGCAAATGTTGTCCCTATGTCCACCTAATATCAATTCAAACACCATGACACAATTCCATCAGATTAATGATAAAAACCTAGAGGACATTATTAAACTTCTGAAATCCTCCTCCTGCTGCCTTGATATTATTCCAACAGGATTTTTCAAAGATGTTTTTCCTTGCATGGCCTCAGATCTACTTCATATAGTAAACAAATCTCTTCACTCAGGTATTTTTCCACAGACCCTGAAAACTGCAGTCATTAAACCACTCTTAAAAAAGAATAATCTAGATGCTTCAGTAATGAACAATTACAGGCCCATATCAAACCTGCCATCTCTAGGTAAAATCATTAAAAAAGTAGTTTTTCAACAGTTGAGTAACTTCTTGCATTTAAATAACTGTTTCGATGTGTTCCAGTCAGGCTTTCGTCCAAACCACAGCACTGAGACTGCTCTTGTAAAGGTCTTCAATGACATCCACTTAAACACAGACAGTGGCAGAACTTCAGTGTTAGTATTATTAGATCTCAGTGCTGCGTTTGACACTGTTGACCACAACATATTACTAGACCGACTGGAAAACTGGGTGGGACTTTCGGAAACAGTTCTAAATTGGTTTGAATCCTACTTAAAGGACAGAAACAACTTTGTTTCTATAGGTAAATACACATTAGAGTTGACAAATATGACATGTGGGGTTCCTCAAGGCTCCATCTTGGGGCCTCTTCTCTTTAACGTCTACATGCTACCACTGGCTCAGATAATGAAGAACAACAAAATACGTTACCATAGCTATGCAGATGACTCACAAATGTACGTAACCATTTCACCAGGAGACTATGCTCCAATTCAAACACTGAGTAAGTGCATTGAACAAATCAATGACTGGATGTGTCAGAACTTTCTCCAATTAAACAAAGATAAAACTGAGGTAATGGTTTTTGGAGCCAAGGCAGAACGTATAAAAGTTAGCGCTGCGCTTCAGTCTGTAATGTTCAAAACAACAGATAAAGCCAGAAATCTAGGTGTAGTCATGGACTCTGACCTGAGCTTCAACAGTCACATTAAAACAGTTACTAAATCAGCCTACTATCACCTAAAGAATATATCTAGGATTAAAAGGCTAATGTCACTGACAGCAGGATTTGGAAAAACTTGTCCATGCTTTTATCTTCAGTAGACTGGACTACTGTAATGGTGTTTTCACAGGTCTCACTAAAACATCTATTAGAAAGCTGCAGCTGATTCAGAACGCCGCTGCTCGAGTCCTCACTAACACTAAGAAAGTGGATCACATCACTCCTGTTCTGAAGTCTTTACACTGGCTTCCTGTCTGTCAAAGAATTGATTTCAAAAATACTGCTGCTGGTTTATAAAGCACTGAATGGTTTAGGCCCAAAATACATTTCTGATCTCCTGCTAAATTATGAACCATCCAGATCTCTCAGGTCTTCAGGGACTGGTCAGCTTTCTGTCCCCAGAGTCAGAACTAAACATGGAGAAGCTGCGTTCAGTTATTATGCTCCAAATATCTGGAACAAACTCCCAGAAACCTGCAGGTCCGCTGCAACTCTTACTACTTTTAAACCCAGGCTGAAGACTTTTCTTTTTGTCGCTGCTTTTAATTGAACTATTCATATCTTAGAATGCACTGTAACTTTTATCCATGTATTTTTTCTTTTAATGTTTATTTTATTAGCTTTTGTTTTTAATGACTGATTTTAAATGCCATTTTCTTAATGTCTTTCATTTTTTGTAAAGCACTTTGAATTGCCTTGTGTTGAAAAGTGCTATATAAATAAACTTGCCTTGCCTTGCCTAAAGCACCAGAGACATACATTTTGGTTAAAATGTGGAATATGATCATTGAGTTTTAAACTACTGGGGTCAGTAGAATAAAGGGTGTAAAGTAAATCTGAGGATAACAGAAGGGTTAATACAGCTAAGGCCTTCTGCTGAAGTGATTTGCCAAAAAACACATGTCGATAAAGTTAAATTACTTGTGTTACATGTGTACATGTAAAGGACAGGACAGATATACATTTCTGTAAAGATTTAACATACATGAAACAGCATCAGTATTTTAACATCTCCAGTTACAGTAAAAGCAATGCAACTGATGCAGCAGGATTGGTGTAGTTACACGAGTCAGTGACACATCTTCAGACGTTAGCTACACATGTAAGATCATACTTGATATTTTATTATCTGCCCATCTGTACGTTCCCAAAGGCCCTTGTGAAGTTGAACGGTATTTCTAATGCAAACATCCTTAAACACATCCTGAAACCAAATTTGAACAATCTTTGTGTACGCTTCATGATAGTTAACTAAGTGCTGTCTTTCCCATGAATGAGTAATCAATCGGTATCACTGTTGTTGGTTTCAGGCATTTCATGGGTGCCACGTCAAGGTGTCAGCCTATATAAGCTGCAGTGTTCAGCATGTGAAACAGGTTGGAAGGTAAAGGAATTCACCATGTGGTCTCTTGTGGTTCTTTGCAGCGTGATTGCCTCACTTGGAGTGCAAGGTATTGTGCACCATTTTATTATTGTTGTTTGTGTCTCTTTGGTTTTGGATTAAGGGTTTATGGATGTTGTTAATCATTTCTTTGTGTGTTTTTCTCATCAGGTGCTGATCAGCTCCAAAAAAGTGAGGAAAAGAATCTGGCAACAGGTTCTCCAGGTAAAAAAATTAAATCAATAATTTAAAACAGGTAAAAAGGTTACCACCAAAATTAGCAGCATAACGTCAGATCATGGTTCTGATTTATACCTAAAAAATAACTGATTTATTATGTAGTTCTAAATAACTTGCAGGTACAAAAGTAACTGTTTACAAGGAGGATGCACTAATGAAGCAGCAAAGTGTTGCTTTCCAAATCATTTAAGAATTAACAAGGCTACAAACTGAAAGCACTTTTAATGTTTAGTTTGTGTCTGTAGGAGAATGACACAGATCACATGTTATAACCCTTATGGTTCCAAAATGTAAAAAATGAAACATAACATTATGTTGAGAGCCTAACTGTGTGTTTTCAGTGATGGTGATGGTTCTGTCTGCTCTTTCCGCAGATTCCTGCCTAAACAGCTGTGGCAACCATGTTGGAAACTGCTCTTGCTCTTCAAGCTGTGGAACCAATGGGGACTGCTGTCCAGACTATTATGGTAAGCCCCTTATTGGAACTTTTATTAATAACATAGGTTTATAAAAAAAATTATACTTGTACTTTTTTTTCGAGTTTGGATCTAAATACCTTTTCTATCACTAGGGTGAACCAGCAAAACAATCATTGATATATTTAATAAGAGAAAACAACAAATAGGGGTTTAGGTTCATAAGTATATATAAGTGTAGGCCTATGTGATAACTCCATCGCACCATTGTCCTATCTCTACAAAACGTTTCATTTGTGATTTTTAATATTTACACTTTATATTAATATATTTATTTGTGTACATATATTCAACTGTTTATACTTACCTTGTTTATATTTGATGTCCTTGTTTTACCTGCGAAACAAAGACCTGTATTTCTTTGTTTGCACATTGATAGCAACAGAAATGAGGAGTCAAATTCCTTGTACACACATTGGCCAATAAAGCTGAATCTGATTCTGATACACCAACCAATCTAATATTTCTGCTTTACAGATTACTGCTCTTCTACAGCTGAACCAGCAGCACGTACAGGTATTGTTCACTTCACTCAGGTAACGTTTTTTTTTTTTTTTTAAAGTCAAGTTATCACTCTTTAAAGTACATGTTGTTTCCCATAGCTCGGTCCTCATGTCGTTACAACTGCGGCTGGGACATGGGAAGCTGTTCCTGCACAAGCTCTTGTCAATACTATGGCAACTGTTGCCATGACTACAACTGTAAGTGCCAAGTCTAACAAATCAATGCGTAAACGACCTTTAGCAGCCGAGGAGAAATCACTCAATCAATCAATCAATCAGTCAAAACCAACTGAAATGATGTGCCGAGAATGACACATTTCCCCTTATGTTTAAGAGCTATAGGTGTATTCCAGAAGTGTAAAGTACATTCAATTACGTATTAACATAAGTCCGATTTTCGGGTACTTTTCCTTCAATTGAGTATTTTTATAATATGCTGCTTTATACTTCTACTCCGCTACGATTTGGGAGCTAATATTATACTGTTTACTCCATCACATTTATTTAGACAAAATCAGTTACTTTTCAGATTCAGATTATTAGCTAAAACAAACTTTCAATAAACTAATATATAAAAATGATATATAATTATATGTTCATATATCCAACAGCAGAATAGCTGAAAGTAGCTCCACTTTAACAGCTGTGATTAACACATAAATGCATTAACACAAATAATCCAGTAATTTAATATATATGATTCGGGACACTGCACACAGTAAATACTTTTACTTTTGGTACTTTTGGATTTTGTACTTTTACTCAAGTAAGATTTTATATGCAGGACTTTAACTTCCTTGTAGTATTTCTACTTTACTTAAGTACGATATATGACTACTTCTTACAACACTGGTGCTTTCTAATGAATTATGCAGTAAAACAAAGATTAAAGTTTGTTATTCTCTCTCTTTCTCTCTATCTAGATTACTGCCCTGCAAGCACTACCCAGGACCCTTACGTGACCCGTATGTACAACTCTTCAAGCTACTAAGAAAGAAAAAGAAAGAAAGACAGCCTTTTATTACAAAAGTTATTATCTCCAGCTACCAGTCCACACTCCAGACCCTACAGACTGAGCTACTCACTTTTACCCATTTACCTTCAGCTACTTCATATGTAACATTTCCTTTATACTGTACTGTTAACGTCACCCTGTCTCTCCTACAGCTCGGCCCTCGTGTTATAACAACTGTGGCGGTCACATGGGAACCTGCTCCTGCTCAAGCTCTTGTCAATACTATGGAAACTGCTGCTACG
>CALSBZ010025893.1:12089-24880 GCA_943591055.1 Gobionotothen gibberifrons
CATCCCTCTCTCAGTGAGGGAGGTCTGTTCATATACAGACATGTTGGGATACAATGTTTTGTTTAGTTGTTTTTGAGTCTGTTTGTATGGGATTTGATGGACCTGTAGCGTCTTCTGCCCTCCGGTAGATCCTACAGGTCCATCAAGTCTCGTACAAACAGAATCAAATACCGTATTTACATGAGAGCCATAGGAGAACTGATTACTGTCTAAAAATTATCTAGCACCACAACACATACAGTCACAGACAATTTACAACTGCACTGCACTACAGTACAACAAATATGTATTTATTCCCATGTTAATGAATTTATTAAGTGATAGACTCAATGATTTCTAAATTCCGTTTTTTTCCCCTTTATTGTACATTTTATTTATTGTATGTATGCATGTTGTATGCATGTATGTATGTGTAAATACATATTATTATTTTAAGAATGATTAGAGGTGTGAACGATTGTAATCACTTTACTGTCTTTTTTGTATAGCCACCTGCCCGCAAACTACAGCCCCAACAGGTATAAAACGCTCTTAAAAACCTACATTTTATCAGTTACTGATATGTTGAAATACTCTCTATAAGGTCGGCAATCATGTCGTAACTACTGTGGCTCTTACCTGACAACCTGCTCCTGCGCAACCTCTTGTCGAGGCCAAGGAAACTGTTGTTATGATTACAACTGTAAGTATAATTTACCACAAAGATGCTCGGGGAAGTCTCTGTACACTACGATCACCATTTCTGCAGAAAAGCATGTTGCATCATCTTCTGTATTTACTGAATTCACAGTTTTCCAGACATTTATGTTTCATGTGGTTAATGTCTCCTCAGTTCCTGTTTGTTCTGTTTTGGCATGTCCCTTCTGTATCTTCTTTAATGCCTAAATATGCTGGAAACAAAAAAGCTTGTATGACGTGCTATCTGACCATGTTGGTGACCAAAAGTATTAATTGTGATTTAAAAGATTGTAATAATTGTGTACTCTCTTTGTCATGTAGCACAATGCCTTGCACTTGTCACAACACCCTCAGGTATGAACATTTTACAGAAACGTATAGAGCAGTGGTTCCCAACCTGGGGGCGCCAGGCCTCAGATGATTTGAGGCCAAATATCATATTTTGCCCTTTTTTTTTTACATATAAAAAATAATTGATTAATTAATTTGCATAAAATTCTTTCTTTAATAGAAATGTTTCTTCTGCCCGTAAAGTGTCCAAACCAGGCTTTTCTGGATAAGCGCATTTTTAAAACGTAGTCATTGTCCATGCCGGTTTCAGTTGGATTATTTGTCACAGTTGCTCCGATCAGATCGTTCTCCTCCATTTTGTAGATTATTTACGACTTTTGACTTTTGGGTGCGCAACTTCCAACAGGTCAACATGGTCATTTGGGGGGGCTCTTGGGAAAAAAGGTTGGGAACCACTGGTATAGAGTATGGGAATAAACAAGCACATCATGTATTCTGTTTACAGGACAGATTTGATATGTTTTATTACTCCCCTGTGTCTCTAAGCTCAGCCCTCCTGTCGTTACAACTGTGGCCGACACATGGGAAGCTGCTCCTGCTCAAACTCTTGTCAATACAATGGAAACTGTTGTAATGACTACTACTGTAAGTATCATGTCCCACACAATTGGCACAGTTTGCACGCAAAAACTGAAACCCACGTTGTTGTTGTCAACAGCCTACTGCCAAGTCACAACTGACATGCCAGCTACAGGTAGGACCCTTAGTGTGCAACATGAGCCTCTTGTACTGTATAGTTTACTCCAATGACACTTATGTTATGTTCTTCACGGTCAGCATCGCCCTGTGGAGGCTCTCTGTACGGCTCTGGTTCCTTCTCCAGCCCGAACCATCCCAACAACTACCACAATAACGCCTACTGTGTGTGGCAGCTCAGGGCTGCACACGACCAACGAATCTTCCTGTCTTTCGACTACCTGCAGTGAGTGATGAAAACACTCCCTTTTGGAGAACATTCGTATATTAGCAGCTTTTCTGTCTTCATTTAACTTGTGGGGAATTTGGCACTCAATGTGTTATCATCAACTCATTATGCAAGTCAATAATTTGTGGATGTCATCTTAAAAACAGATTGGAGAACTGCTGCAGCTGTGACTATATTAACGTCTACGATGGGCCGTCTGTTAACTCAAGATTTCTGGGTAAAGTGTGCAACGACAGTCTACAACAGAGTACTTTCTACTCCACCTCCAACTACATGACGGTGCTCTTCCGGACTGATGGCTCTGCGGTTGGTCGAGGCTTCAATGCTGACTTCATTAGCTCTCTGCCAGCAAGCTCAGGTACTGTTATGGTCGTTTAAAAAAAGTATAATGACATTACATTTGGGTGAAATGTTTCGTGTAGATTGACAAAGATGGCAAGGTTTTGGCATGATATAGTATATATACCAGGGGGGTATGTCACGAAGCTGGTTCAACCTAACCTGGATATGTTTGAGTTAGCCGGTTGGCCTAATCCAAAACATACGCCCTCTCGCTAAACGGCACTACGACACGGGTTATCAAGTGGATCGCTCAAGCCAGCCGTGCCCTATCTAGTTAGGTGCGCGTTTACATGACAGGGGTGGTATTTGGAGCATTCGACCAATCACAAACATGGAGAAGCGTACTGACAGCGCAGCGCGTCATACTTCCTGAATCAAAAGTCAACTATATAATTAGACAAATATGAAGACGTTAAACTTTAAACATCCATGACTTAAACACTTTATCCAGGATAAAAGCCACATAGTTGCACCTGCAAGGTGATTACAGCTGGTAAAAGAAAAAGTGTTTGAATGCGTACATTAACAGGTTTATGATATCACTGCCCGTAAGACACGATCTGACTTTAATTACATTTGACTCGAGTGTTTCGTCAACTTAATGTGTTGCTTAAAATAATACTTCTGCATACAGTATGTGACACTGTGAGTGTTGCACGGCCAGATACGGCTCAGCTGACTGACGTGCAATATATTCCGTGTGTAAATCGAAGAGATAATACATTTTACAGCATATAGACCGTAACTTTGATCCAGTTACTTATGTTGTGGCAGATATTTAATTAAGCTTCTTAACGCTAATGTTATAATAGTCAGATTGCGCTGAAGATGGGAGGTGATATTCTATTAATGTTCACGTTCACACAGTCGGTGATTTTTGCCAGCCGGCTTTCCTGCAACGGCAGTTTTTCTGTATTTCCTTTCTCCTGTAATGTGACTTGATCGCTTTAAACTCTGCACCCCGCTCCGCTCTGATTGGTCAGCAGGCAGTGCTTTCACTGAGTTGAGCTCTTAGCCTGCAACCTAACCTGCTCCGGGGCAGGTTAGCCGCTCAGCATAAGTTACCATGGAAATCTAGCCTGCTAAAAAGAGAACCAGCTTTATAGAACCGGAAAGCCGGAGTTTTCCCTGAATTTAGCCGGCTAAGCGAAAATCCTGCTTCGTGACATACCCCCCAGGTTTACCATCTTCATTTAAAACAGCACAAGGTGACACAACATACAAGTGAATCTGATGTTAAGGTCATTACCAGTATTTTATCAAATAAAAAGGAATGGAAAAAAATTAAATGTACACCTGAGGATGGCGCTATATGGAAAGTAAATGATCAAAGTTATTATATTTAATCTTGATGGGGACATGAATACAAGCACCAACTGTCATTGCAATCCGTGCAGTATATGTTAATGCATTTTATTTTAAAAAACAAATGTGAACCTCAGGAAGAACAAGGGGATCACTGCAGTCAGAAGGTTCAACCTCTGGGGATCATGAACATCTGCACAAAAGTTCATGCTAATCCTGTTAATTGTATTACAGATATTTCAGCGGACAAACCAACCATGTGTAATCTTAAACCTTTATTCTAAAAGTAATTCAAACTGTCGTAAATATCCTGTGAAAACTATTCCTTTGTCAGGTCGAGTGGACTGTTCCTCAGACAACATGAACATTGTGATCGAGAGGAGTTACCTCAACTCTCTCGGCTACGACGGCAAGAGTTTGTATCTGAATGACCAGTTCTGCAGACCCCAGGTTTCCAGTTACCAGGTGGTCTTCAACTTCCCCATTAACACCTGTGGCAATGTTCGAAAGGTACACAACTTAGGCTAACTTACTTAGCAACTTCCGGAAAAAAATGAACAACATACAGTACTTCCTGACTCAAATAACTGTCATAATTAGAAGACTGTTTTCCAATATCTTCTGTTAACCAGTTTGAGAATGGCAGCATTATGTACACCAACTCTCTCCGAGCCTACGCCTCCACCTCTGGCGAGATCACCCGCCAGTCTCACTTTAAGATGAACGTGGACTGTCGGATGGAGCCGGATTCAGTGTCCCAGATGGTGTACGTTGTCCGTCACAATGATAACAGCAGCATTACAGGAACAGGCAGATTCAATACCAGCATGGCGCTCTACACATCCTATAACTTCTACTATCAGGTGTGTTAAAAAAAATGAAATTCCTTCTGTAAATACCTAGATACAAATCTGACGTTTTGCTTTTACACTTTTAGGTGACGGAGGTTCCATACATGGTGACGCTCAACCAGTACATGTATGTCCAAGTGGACCTGGGGAGGGGGGACAGCTCCCTGGTCCTCTATCTGGACACCTGTGTGACCTCACCATCACCCCATGATTTCCAGAACAGATCTCACTACCTGGTCCGCAACGGGTGAGATGACAGTATGCTGTGTTTCAGTGAAGATTGAGTCAAACCTGCACTTTGTTCAAAGGACAGGCAGAGCTGTGTGATTTGTGACATTTGAAAATCAAGTGAAGTACATCAAACATCAGTAATGGAAAGTTACTGAACACATTTAGTAAATTATTGTTCTTTGATGTACTTTTCTTATACATTTCTGACAGAAATATTGTAACATGTAACACTTGATATGTCAATTTTTTGCAGAATGAGTAGATTTTTATACAAACAGTAAACATAAGTACAATTCTGAATGTAGGACTTTTCTTGCAATGGAATATTTTGTAATTGTGTGATGGGTCTATTTTATATAGAATCTAATATTTTCTTTAACCAGTTAAGTATTAAAATATAGAAATACTTACCCGACCTAGCTTTTTATGATAACCGGACATAGTAATATTCTCCAGTAACACTGTCTGTTTCTCGTTTAGCTGTCCTGTGGATAACACCTACTATGCCTACGTCAGTGGCACCCGTCCCTATGCCCGCTTCAGATTTCAGGCCTTCCAATTCCTGCGAGCCACAGAGTCGGTGTACATCCAGTGCAAGGTCCTGATATGCCTCGCCTCTGACAACAATTCCCGCTGCCGCCGTGGATGCTACAACCGTGCCGCCAGAGACGTGGGGTCAAAACACGACAGCCAAACTCTGGTCCTGGGTCCCATCCAACTCAAAGGTCTGTAGTCATCTGTACTTGGTTTTGGTTGGGATGTCATAACCTTTAGAAAACTGTACAATAAAACACAAGTCACTTTCTCTTTGACAGAACCAGAGAAACAGGAGGAAGAGACTCCTAAGCAGGAGAAGGCCTAACTTGATTCTGTGGCTTCAATCATCTTCACTGTTCTTTCTGTTCATTGTGACAATGAATCATACTCAGCACTTCTTTCCTTTCTTCATTAACTGATTAAAAGCATCATCAAAAGACAATATGTGTTTGTATATTTCCTCATGACATACTCTCAAGTGAACTTTAAATATTTTAAACCCATGATAAAAATGTCACTGTTATTAATTTCCGTACTTGAACACAAATAAGATGAAGAAAAAGGATGACAGAAGACACAGTGCAGTAAGTTAGAAAACACTTTACTTATAAATTAGTAAGATTAATCCATCTCACAATTCAATGATTTGCCATCCCAGAGGGGGAGAGTGATCGCCAACAGGCTCAACATCCACTGTTACCTATGAACCTACGACACAGAGAACATAAGGCAGTCATTACTGGATGCTCCCAGTACTGGTAAGCATGGCAACAAGGAGGTGGTCCTAGAAACAGTAACTATGTTCTTCACGCATGTTGCTAAGCAACAAACAACAGTACCCAAGACAAAGAATAATCTTGCTGATGTAGCAGTCTCACTGCAACATTTGCTTTTTTGGACACTAAACATCTACCCACCGACTCAGAATACAATACTCAGTAAATATTCAGAAAAGCACTTTAAAGGATCCGTATGATAGATGGGGAATCTTTGTCTTATCACAAAGGCTAAAACTTGGCATCCCCTGTGCTACGTGGCAATTCTGAAAACGTGTTCACATGAGACACAAGACTTGGTGATTCTGTCCTAAACACTGGATATTAAAGTGACTTCATACAATATCAAAACATCAGAATGTGACAGGACGTGATTAAAAAGATATACGGAACCATATAAACAAAAACAAGTGATGTGACCATGATGCTGGTCAAGGAAGGGCACTGTGTGAAGGAACTCCCGACGTCTACAAAATGTAGTTTGACAAATCAGATCACAAACCACAGTTACAAACGTTGGCCATCATTTACAGTGAATGCCATAAATATATTCCAACGTTTCTTAGCAGCAATCTTGGAGCAGGATTTTGGCAAAAAAAAAATCATGGCCACCAAAAAATAACTACAAAGGCCCAAACTTTTTTCTGAGGTTCCAGGCCCTTTACGTTAAGTAGAAACAGGATATTGTAATAATATCTATTAATATGTAAAGAAGTAACTGTCCTTTATATCTTGGACCAATTAAGGTGGCTATGTCAGGCAAACACTAGATTTTCCACTATTAGGAAATGTACCACAGGACATGGCCTTAGTCTCTAATCAATATAACCATTGCACTCAAATGTTCTTATAAACAACATTAATGACAACATGCCTTCATGTTTTCTGGCAAATTCAGAATTTTTGACCACATTATTTCATGCGATCTGATTCATTATAACCTTCAAGAAGCAACTCTATGGAAATGAGTTGCACCTTTTTTTTGTATGAAGTTAAGCAACTCATTGAATAAAACGTTTTGTCCAAGAGAGTTGGACAAAGCCTTTTTAGAACATTATATTTGGGTTTTGTGGAACATAATTGGATTAGTGAAATCAGTTATAGAGTTCCAAACATTGCCCCTCACCTCTGAAGGGTTTGGATATTCAAACAAATGAGATCAAATCAAAGCTTGCTCTTACCGAGTGTGTCTGCTGCTGCTGCTGAGTGAGGTGCTGAATGAGGTCCAGGCGGCTCGGTTCCCTCAATTTAACATGCAGGCCAGCCTCGCTGCTCCCACTCTGGTTACTGCCATCAACCATCAACCAAAGCAGCATTGAGTCAGGGGCTCTGTTGTCATGACTTCTACCCGCTTTGTACTGACGCACTGCTACTGCTATAGAGAAATAGGTCTGACGGAGAGAGACCACACAATGTCCCTCCCAAAGGAAGCACGGGGGCAGCCAGGCTTGTTTTTGGCTGAAATGTCATCATATTGTTGGGTAATTTTTTTGTGAAACGGGAAATGTGGTCTTCCAAATGGTCCTGCTTGCTTCACTCACCCTGACAATCATTCTCTCTATGTAACTCATACTCTTTCTCTAAGTCCAGATACAATCCATATGAATCTTCTTTCACATAATTTATTCCATGCCATTAGTGCAAATTGCAGAAATGCTTATTTAAAACACAACTGATTGAATCATGACAAATTTTATAGGCATTTTTTATAATTAATAAGCATCTGCAACTGAGAGAACACATCGGATTTGATGCAAATGTACAAATAAAAAAGTACTTTGTCTATTTATCGTCTGAAGCTGTTGTAAGTTCTAAAGATAATAAGCCCAACTAGTTCTAGTGAAAGCACCTCTCAGATTTTCTTTATAGGCTGATAAACATGTTTATTAACCCTTGTGTTGTGTTCAAAAGCTGTTACCGTTCATGGTGTTCGCGGGTCAATTTTGACACATGATTTATCTCAGTCCAAAACACTCACACAAAATAATGACTATCATCCAATATTATTTTAACTACATCATAACTAACTTATAATGCATTCATAACCGTACAATCCTGTTGTAAATGTATTTGATGGCTCCAAAAAACTTTACACCACATATTTAAGTAAAACATGTGATTCAATTCACTCATTATATTTCCTATGGTGAAGACAGTGGATCATTACGTTATCTGACTTTAATAGACTAATATTAGAATACAATCTCCCCCCAAAAAGTTTTTAATTATTGTTACAGTGGATGAAGGGGGTTGGGTGTCTAAAGTCAAAGATGAAGTTTGATTGGGCCAAATTTGACCCCGAGTCACCCACAACAATTCTGCTGATGATACACTTTTTTTTTAGAGACCTTCAGACTTGGCTAAAATTGTCAAAATCAGTTTTTTTGTGTTTACATAGCTGTTGTGGAGGATATCATGAAGCCTTTTTCCGTTAAAAAAAACTAGAGCTTAGTTATTTTATAATTTTAACTTGAAACGGGTCACGGGAGACCCGAGCACAACATAAGGGTTAAGCTGATTTCTAATATATTAGCTAATATTTAGCTAATGTTCAATATTAAAAGGCCACATCCGTGGCTCAAATTAGGAAAATCCTGCACACACAGCTGATTCAACAGACAGGGTTCACTGTTTTTCCTCACCAGAAAGAGAAACACTGGTTACGTTTAGTGTTTTACAGCCCGGTTTTATTCATTTAAAACATTGTAAATTATTATAACGGGAAGTTAGGAGTCTATAAAGCAAAAATGAACGACTTTCTTGTAAGCTGACAATTTGACAGAAAAGTATTCAAGGTCACTTAACTAACTGTTCACAATGTCAAACTGATAAAGAACATTCATGCTTCTTCTTCTTCTGTCCTCGTTTCAACCAATGACACATCGCTATGTTGCACATTCACCATAGTGTGTTTTTGTGTAGCGACTCATTGATACAAATATTAAGTCCAATATTCCCAATTTACCAAATAAACACATTAAAAAAATGTATGACAATGATCAGATTTTCTTTTAAATTGTTTTTTTAGGTTTATACTTGAAGAATACAATTGATGATCATAGATGAAAGCAAAGTATGAAATGGCTGTACATTTTAAAAGGTCATTTATAATATTTGATTTATACAACCACCAATATAATATATAACTAAATGAGATGTTTCATATTTTCATTTCTATTTTAGATACGCCTTATAATTGGATAATATATACAATCCAACCCATAAGAGATTAATACAATGTTGCATTAAACAAATGTTGACTTTCAGCAAATAAAAGGTATTTTTACTTTGATCACCATCTTTGTTCAGCAAGTCAGCATGCTAACAATTGCAAGTCAGCATGCTAACAATTGCCAATTCATTAACATTCATTAACATTTGCTATTAACCCTCCTGTTATCATTGGGGTCAATTTGACCCCTTTCAATGTTTAACATATCTAAAAAAATGGTTCACATATTTTTTTGCTTAGTATTTCATGACTTTTCCTAATTTAGTGCGGACTAATGGGTAAACATAAAATGAACATGAAGATCTTTTTTAAATGTCCTGTACGCATCGGTGTTCCTTGGGGTCAATTTGACCCCAGGCTGTTTTAGTAATATAAAACATATTAAAATGTCAACATTTTAAACATATTTGTCTTGATTGTGTAGGATGATATTGAGGTGACTATTACAATCAAATGTATCATTGTAAAACAAAACTACCCTCTGCTTTAGGTCCTTTAACAACATCAAAAAGATCTTACTTTAACATTTAATTTCAATCAGTAAGATTTTATGGTGATTTATATATTTTTCTATAGTCACATAATAGGAATTCTGGATGTATAATTTTATTTTATTTAACCTTTATTTAACCAGATAAAAAAGCGTTGAGATAAAATCTCATTTTCAATGCTGACCTGGCCAAGAAGGCAGCAACGTTAAACATAACACATAACACAAACATATAAAGGGGTCTGTAGGGGGGAAGGTTGGGGTAATGTTTTTATTTAAATGGTTATTTAGGTAGTCAACTAAGATACCTAAATAACCAGAGACATACATTTTGGTTAAAATGTGGAATATGATCATTGAGTTTTAAACTACTGGGGTCAAATTGACATGAGCACACATATTGTATAAATAAGCATGTAAACACTGTGGACCTAACATCCTCTAGGGGTGTCCTTATCTCCGCTAGGGGGGTCCGGGGGCATGCTCCCCTGGGAATATTTTTTTTAAATAATGAAGTTAAAAGCATCAATCTGGTGCACTTTGAGAGCAAAATTAAGAGATCTATGGATACATCTCTCAACATCCATATGAAACAGAACTGTAAACAGATTTTATTTTTCTTATATTTTACAAATCATTCCCCTTTTAAACTGAATTCTTGTTTTGTCATATAGTATTTCACAACTGTTTTTCATGTATTCTCTCTGGCTGTCCATCTCATAATGTTCACATAGAAACTAGCTGTCAATAGGAATATCATTTAGAAGAATTATAATTTCATGTAAAAATCACAAAAAGAGGTTGCACATTGCAATTCAGGTGTTGTTATGGCAACGTCAGTGGCCAAACAGCCACATTTACTGCTGCAAATACATTCAAACATGCTGTCGACACGTAAAGCAGTGGCATGTCACCATTTCAGCAGACCTTTTCTCAGAAATACTGTCACACAACATCAATATATTTCATTGCTAGGTTGATGCTTAGCTAAGCTAACTATGAAACACTTTCAGTATAAACTGTGTACTGTAAGGTATCTTCTAGCTTCATGTCGAACAGTAAGTCAACATTTTCCAGAGAGCTTTCTTTGAAATCACCAGGTAACGCTAAAAAACATTACATTTAGATTGTATGACTAAGTGTTTATTTAATATATATGACTAGCTATAGCTACTTGCTACTTGGTTTAGCTTACCCCCGCGATTAAAAGTAACGTCAACGTATCTGTAATTTATGCTTTGCTTACATGTTCGCATATCCTGGAAGTTTACTGACATTTATATACCATTTACCTGGCTCAAGTGGTGGCTCTGGGGTTGTTGTGTGAGCCACCACTTGAGAATTGTCGTCTTTTTTAAGAAAATATGTTCTTATGTCCATCTTCAAAAACTCTGAGTCTGACTGACAGTTTATTTTAAACATTGTCACAGCTCACAGGATAGGTACCTGTCAGCCAATAAGACAGATGTTTATTTCCATTCAACTCTCTGGTTGGTCTGGTGTCTTGCCTCTGTTGCATTCACTGAACACGGGAAATTACTGCCATCCTCTCTAGTGTCATGATGAGGTTCAGGTAAAGCACGGTGGATGTATTATATGATTGACTCAATAATATAATACATGACTTTGAGAGTAGGCAATCTAGGCATATTAACAAAATTAATTAAACATACTTATCACGGCGACGGTGTACTGAGATTATTATAATTCTTTTTTTTCATAATTCTTTTTTGTTGTTGCTAGGGGGCCCCTAGTGGCTGCGGGGCCCTAAGCGGCCGCTTATGTCGCTTAATGGGTCGGGCCGGCTCTGTGTGTGCATGTAAAGGACAGGACAAATATACATTTCTGTAAAGATTTAACATAAATGAAACAACATCAGTATTTTACTATAATTTTTATTAAAATGTTTTAACATCTCCAGTTACAGTAAAAGCAATGCAACTGATGCAGCAGGAGTGGTGTAGTTACAAGAGTCAGTGACACATCTTCAGATGTTAGCTACACATGTAAGATCATACTTGATATTTTATTATCTGCCCATCTGTAAGTTCCCAAAGGCCCTTTGAAGTTGAACGGTATTTATAATGCAAACATCCTTAAACACATCCTGAAACCAAATTTGAAATTTTTTTGTGTACGCTTCATGATAGTTAACTAAGTGCTGTCTTTTCCATGAATGAGTAATCAATCGGTATCACTGTTGTTGGTTTCAGGCATTTCATGGGTGCCACGTCAAGGTGTCAGCCTATATAAGCTGCAGTGTTCAGCATGTGAAGCAGGTTGGAAGGTAAAGGAATTCACCATGTGGACTCTTGTGGTTCTTTGCAGCATGATTGCCTCACTTGGAGTGCAAGGTATTGTGCACCATTTTCTTATTGTTGTTTGTGTCTCTTTGGTTTTGGATTAAGGGTTTATGGATGGTGTTAATCATTTCTTTATGTGTTTCTCTCATCAGGTGCTGATCAGCTCCAAAAAAGGGAGGAAAGGAATCTGGCAACAGGTTCTCCAGGTAAAAAAATTAAATCAATAATTTAAAACAGGTAAAAAGGTTACCACCAAAATTAGCAGCATAACGTCAGATCATGGTTCTGATTTATTAAGTCACAACTGACATGCCAGCTACAGGTAGGACCCTTAGTCTGCAATACGAGCCTCTTGTACTGTATAGTTTACTCCAATGACACTTATGTTATGTTCTTCACGGTCAGCATCGCCCTGTGGAGGCTCTCTGTACGGTTCTGGGTCCTTCTCCAGCCCGAACCATCCCAACAACTACCACAATAACGCCTACTGTGTGTGGCAGCTCAATGCTGCACACGACCAACAAATCGTCCTGTCTTTCGACTACCTGCAGTGAGTGAAGAAAACACTCCCTTTTGGAGAACATTCATATATTAGCAGCCTTAATGTTTTAGGAATATTTTAACTTGTGGGAAATTTGGCTCTTAATGTGTTATCATCAACTCATTATGCAAGTCAATAATTTGTGGCTGCCATCTTAAAAACAGATTGGAGAACTGCTGCGACTGTGACTATATTAACGTCTACGATGGGCCGTCTGTTAACTCAAGAT
>CALSBZ010025894.1:0-18486 GCA_943591055.1 Gobionotothen gibberifrons
TCACGGAAGAAGTGTTCAGTCCCTAATGAGCTGTTGGAAAGTTGTTGTTCAATCTCCTTTATCTCCTCTTTGTTCTCAGGGTTTTTGCATTTTTCTTTGTACTGCTCCCTGAGGTCAAAGAGTTTTTCTCGAGACACATTATCGAGGTTCATTCGCATCCATTTCAGGAAATAGCACCTCTCCATCCCTGGGCTTGATATTGCATTGATGAAACATGTCATTGCCTTCGACATGTCCTGAGAGTTCTGTTTTTTCCGAAGTTTGGTTTTCCGTAGCTGAAGATCGCTTTTGTACTTTTCTATATTTTTGGACCCAACTTTTTGAAGTCGCAATTCTTCCTTCTCCAAGCAAGTAAGCTCCTTCCATATTTGGCCTTGCAAGGGAAGCTGAGCTTCTTTGTATTTAAGAAGGTCTTGAATTTCTGCAGTGATGGCATCTGCATTTTTCTTCGCTGTCTGGCACTCTGGAGAGTCTTCATCAACACAGATTCTCAGTTCATGGGCAATGTCAGCCATGTTCTCAATTCCCATCTTCACCTTTGTGTTTTCAAATGCATTTCTGACTTTTCCCCGCAAATCGTTGACAAAGTCTGCATCATTGGGCTTTTCTTTCAAAAGGATGTTGCTATTAGTCAAGTCCAACTTGGTTGCTACCTTTGTTACAGCATCTAATTTGAAATCTTTGCTTTGACGGTTACCCACCAAGAAGATCTGTGCCTTGTGATTTTGGTTGGTTAGCAGCTCACACTCAGAGTCCAAAGCATCAAAGAACACAAAAACTGCTGCCGATGTCTGACACAAGAAATCAAATTGTGTTTCAAATGAAGCAATGTCCCCACGAAGGTTAGCTACAGCAACTGGCTCGCTGAAGACATCCATGTTTTTGTTCCCAGAAGGGAGGTACCAAGTCATTTCAACCAATCCATTGGATATTCTCCTTGGACTGTCACCACACTCCATGTTGCGGTGAACAAAGGTGTCATGGTACTGCTGAGAATTGCTCAGAAGCTTATTGAGGATCTCTGACTTGGACAAGGAGCACTCACCCAGTCTCACAAAAGATATCATGGGAAGTTCAGAGACAACAATTCTCTCTTCAGTAAATCCCTTGGATTCTGCAAGTTTCTGAGGTCTGTACTCTTTGACAATGTCTCTCATGG
Source organism: Gobionotothen gibberifrons (assembly GCA_943591055.1). Lineage (NCBI taxonomy): Eukaryota > Metazoa > Chordata > Actinopteri > Perciformes > Nototheniidae > Gobionotothen > Gobionotothen gibberifrons. The sequence continues at coordinate 1,160 of CALSBZ010025894.1, forward strand.
CCCAAAGCATGAGTGTGCACTGCTTTGTGTCACAGTTGGGAAGCAACAGAGGCACGGAAAACTGACACATGGACATTTTGAGGGCCATTTCCTGCTGTACAAAACCATCAGAGCACAGGAAGAGAGCAGTGACAATATCAAGGGGATTCAGTGTGTCACCTGAATGTGTACTTTCATCGAGATGATCAAGATCTAAGTGATCATCCAAGTCTGATTCATGTGTAGGTGTACATTTTACATTCCTAGCTGTCACATTGACCATCATTAGTTTCTTCAGAAAATACCATGGAAGATCTGAATTACACTTGGCAGGTTCATCATTAATGGTCTTCTTGTCAATCCTAAGAAGTGTGCTTAGGGATAACTTTTCTTCAACGTAGTGATCCAACCCCAGTTTCTCCAAAAGGCTCTCTAGGTGTTTCTCTGTAGAAAATGAAAACAACAAATATTAAAGCCTTAATTGATTATTAAACATTCATGAGCATGGATCAACATTTATTATAACAATGTTATTTTTCTATAGTTTATAAGGTACACATTGATTAACCTACAACTATGATGGGAAGTCAATTATTAAACAGCTTGTCTAATAGATGGATCCAGATCCTTCAACAACACTAGAATCAAATGAAGAGATATACAAATCTAATTTGCAGATTGCAATGGAATTGTCAGTGAAGGGACTTGAAAGAAGAGATTGAGACGTAATTTACATCAAATTACAGCAGGTTTATAAAAATGCAATACACTGTGTTTGACATTGGTATTGATAGGTGAACAATAGGGCTGCAACACACGACTAATTTGATAATCGATTAATCTATTGATTAATGAAACGATGAATCGACTATTCGGACTATTATGCCTTGCACAATTTCTCAAACGCTCTTATTTAGCCATCAACTTTTAGGTTTAGCTTGAGGTTGTTTTAGGTATGTGGAAACTAACAATGAAGACAATAAAGATGAATACTTGATTCAAAAATACATATATTATTAAATTAACTAAACAAATTGTGAACAGAATTAACATAGCTTTTTATTTAAATAAAATAAATAATATTTCACATCAAAAGAAACAACAATGTTTTAACAAATCGTATTAAATAATGTGATAACAGAACTGTAAACAGGATAGCTGAAACTTTAACAAAATAAATAACTCAGTTACCTCTAATCATTAACCCATGTTTGTATAATTGTGTTAGCTCCGTGTGTTGCTGACGTGGAAAAGTTACTCGTGGATGGGGCTACAGAGCTGCTAGAAAGACAGTCGAACCCGGTGCATTTCTCCGTCTGAATGTGGTGCACTTTTTCTAAATGTTTAGACAAATTGCTCGTGTTACCGCCCTTACATGCTAAACACTATTGGCAACGAGCATTGTCCACCTCAAGACGGGTAACATTTAACCACACCTTGGAGCACTTCTCTCCGCCATCCCCGCCGTGTGTTGCTGCTGGTTGCTGCATGTAGCAGACGCGTGTGTGTAAACTGCCCCGCCCCCTCGCACACAGACGGGGGAGAGAGAGATCTCGTCTCGATTGGAAAGATCGAAAATACGTCATAGACGCATTTTTTTGTCTTTTTGCATATTAGAAACGAGTTGCCGACACTAAGACTGCAATATAATGTTTATGTAGCAATAATACATATGACATATATTTTTTAAATGTCTCCAGTACCGATAAAAAGGCCGATAACGTTGGAGCTTAACGGCATGTAAAACACACGTGATGACGTCACCAACGAATCGACGACTGAATTAGTTGGCAACTAATTTGGTCATCGATTTTAATCGATTAAGTCGATTAGTTGTTGCACCCCTAATTACGCCGCTATGCAGGCCAGTTTTTTGTTTTTGGTCGGAAAGAAAGAAAAACTAAAGGTTACTTACGTAACCCCAGTTCTCAGAGTAATATGTAGTGAGATGTCTCACTATGGGATGCGCCTCATCCGCGGAGCAAACAGAAGCATCTATCTCATTACGCCAATCCTGATCGGCAGGTGATCTTGACGTCAGCGTCAGGGAATCCACCCCCTATAAGTAGCTTGCACTACGTCGCATGCGTCATTCAAAATAAGCACCTCTTCTCGCTTCACCATAGCAAGGAGGGCCGTCTGGTGAGACATCTCACTACATATTACTCTGAGGGGTTACGTAAGTAACCTATAGTTCTCATTCGTAATACTCTCGAAAGTCACCAAGACCAACCAGAACTTAACAGTTAGAGCTCTAACTCAGTAGGGGGCCCATCACTGCTCGGACCACACTGGGAGTAGAGACATCTAGCCTGTAAAAGCGGACAAAAGTGAGCGGCGAGGACCAGCTTGCCGCTGCACAAATGTCTTGAATGGAAACACCCTTGAACAAAGCCCAGGATGTAGCCATACCACGAGTCGAGTGAGCACGCAAACCCGAAGGTGCCTGCAAACCCTGACTCGTATAGGCCAAAGCAATTGCCTCCACAATCCAGTGGGAGAGCCGTTGCTTAGTAACGGGCCTGCCCTTCTGAGGGTTAGCCCAGGACCCAAAGAGTTGGTCATTATGACGAAACTCCTTTGATCTGAGGAAATACTTGGAATAAAAGCCGCTCTGACTCTGCTCGGCGGGTATTATAGCCTTCTTTTCTAGAAGCGAGAGAATCTCTCTTTCTAGAATGTGGGCTGACTCCCCTCGGGCTTGTGAATACAGAACGCCCGAGAAGCGAGGGGGGGTGACAGCGAATTGGAGTCTGTAGCCCTGTGTAACTGTTTTTAACACGGTGGTACCCTGATTTGACAATTCCCACCGACACTGCGCATGCGCGTGACGTAGGTGTCTTCACAACCCCGGCCGGCCCGGCGCCTGCACGTGACGGTGGCGGCCTCACAGCCCCAGTCGTCACCGCGCATGCGCGAGGCGGCAGTGCCTTCACAGACCCGCACATTGTCCGCCTTTTGAGAGAGGCTGCTCTCAAAAGGGGAACAAATGGCGGGCTGTTTATTGTTTTTATTGTTTTTATTGTTTTTTCTTTCATTTTCTCGGCCTGGGGCCTGGGTGCGTCAGCGGAAATTTTTTTATTGGAGAAAACACAACAATACCGTGACAACATGTGTTTGGGTGCACTTGAGGATGGCGTTGAGGCATCTCTCGAAGCAGCGGGAACACATCTGGAGCTGGGGAACCTGCCAGCTCCGTCACCGAGGGAAGAAGAGGAGGCTGTCAGGCCGCTCGCTTCTTTTTCCTCCTTTTTGGACTTGCATCTCTTCTGCATAGAAGCGAGCGCAGATCTGAAAATCCCCTCGGGAACGATGGGCATGTCCAGCACATCCTCTCTTTCCCGGTCTGGGAGGTTGGTGAGGTTGAGCCATCTCGCTCTTTCCTGCACCACCATAATCCCCATTGCCTTGCCCGTGGCCTGGACGGCGCAGCGTTGAACGCGGAGACAGATGTCCGTGATCGCGGCTATCTCGTCCAGTAATGCCGGTCCAGGAGTACTCGACATTTCTTCGCAGAGCTCCGCTTGGTAAGCGGTTAGCAGCGAGGAAATGTTCAGAGCCCTGGCGGACAATGCTGCGGCCTTGTAGGACCGTTCAGTCATGGTTGACTGGAACCGGTCCGCCTTCGCGGGCAGCGTGGGGTTCCTGCTCGGTGCAGTCGCCGTCCTCGGGAGGAGGTGAGCTGCCACCAGCGGTTCCATTGTCGGTATGCGGAGCAGGCCGAGCCTCTCCATACCGTCGCAGTCTAGGGAGGAGGCACCCTGGACTGGGGCCTTGTTGCTGAAGGGCTGGTCTCTCCACGAGACCGACACCTCCTCCAACATCTCCGGGAAGACTGGCAGGAGTTGTCTCTTTGTCCTCGTTGCTAGGGGTAGGTTCTTGCCCTCGTAACGGGATCTAGAGGTCTCCTTGGCCATTTCAGGCCATGGGATGTCTAGTCTGGCTGCGGCACGCTGACACACGGCCTGCAGGTCCATACTTAGACAGGGCGAAGCTGGGGTGCTATCGCCCGAGAGAGCAGTCATCACTCCCGGCGTTGCAGCCTGAGCTGATGACATGAAGACGTTGTCTTCCTGCTCATCAGAGTCGGACAGGAGGAATCCAGAGGCACCCTCATCATCCTCTGTATAGTCCAACTCCAGGACGTCTTCTGCGGGCGAGACCATGGTGAGGTCCAGCCGGGGGCTCCAGCTTGGTGTAGCGTGGGGCTCCGCTCGCACGTCCCTTGCTGCTACCGCGTCCCAGCCTAACACGGCATGGGGCTCCGGTTCTGCAGCTGCCATCACTGATGAGCCCCAGACCGACACAGTGCGGGGCTCCATCTCTGTGGCGGACGCCCTCGTGTCTTGATCTCCGTCCGGTAAATCAAGGGACATGAGGGGGTCCTGACTCGACAGGCTAGCTTGGCGAGCTAGCCGTCGGCGGAGGCTCTTGCTGGTGAAGCGTGCACAATGCCTGCATGAGCCGGGGTTGTCGATAGCCTCTTGGGCATGTTGCAGCCCGAGGCAGGACGAGCAGACCTGGTGTGCGTCTGTGTCCGACATCTTAAACCCGCAGCGGCAGAGCCGAGCCTCCGGTTCCCTGGCTCCTCTGGTGTGAGGGAGAGACGTGTCCATCTTGTTCGCCATCAAGGCGACGTGGGAAGGACACGCTCGTAGCAGGTGCGTTGTCGAGAAAAAAATCGTATCCAACCTGTCGTTAATCCGGAGAAAAGACGACGGTGTAAGATTTATTCCCGAAGAATATTAACTGGTGTGTTAATATTCTTGCTTAATCCTATTCTTCTCTGGGTGAGAAGAAAAAGAAAAAGGCGTCCTCGCTCACGTGTGTCGCGAGGAAGGTAAGCTAGCAACAGGTGTGCTGCTAGCTTGAACAAAACCTTACCTTTTCGATTTCTGGAGAAAAAAGAAAAAGGGGTGAGGTCGAATGTGGCACTAACTGGTGTGTTAGTACCGACAGTCTTCTCGTGGAAGAATATATAAAGGTAGCCGGCGAGCGCCCGTCGACCGAAGTTAGCTTGTTAGCTTATCCGTCTGTTGGACTGTGTTAGCTAGCCCGGCTAATGATATTCGAGATGTGCTCTGAAGCGAGAAGAGGTGTTTGAATGACGCATGCGACGTAGTGCAAGCTACTTATAGGGGGTGGATTCCCTGACGCTGACATCAAGATCACCTGCCAATCAGGATTGGCGTAATGAGATAGATGCTTCTGTTTGCTCCGCGGATGAGGCGCATCCCATAGTGAGACATCGAACGGAGTATTACGAATGAGAACTTAGTTTGATCATCATTTTATTTGAGTTTTGCCACTTTAGTTTTCATTTGTTTTGACTCTTTATAAGGACTTCATCAACCATGCAATAATGATTATATTTGACTTACCTTTGGGGGCAGATGTTTCAGTTGGCTTGCTTAATGTTCCATCGGGTGTCTCTTTTAGAGTTTCAACCTCACTGCACCACGTTGCATTGTAACTCTCCACTTCAGCAGCAGGTGGGTCCGAATGCAGAGACTCTGACTCCCCGCTGACCTGATCGACTTTGTTCTGCACAGGAGTGCTGGGCTCTGTGGGGGAAAACAGAAAGGTTTCACTAAAACTTAAAACATTATTGTTCCATCAATGTTTGTCAGCATTTTAAAGTGCTGTTTGACTCCCAAGTAAAGGCCACAAAAAAGCCATGTATAATTATCCAAAAGATCCAGAAAGAGATGGTATTGATTTGATTTTCAGATTAACTCGTCAATACAGATAACGAGGAGGCAATTTCATTATACCTAATACTTTGCAACTGTTGTAATACAGCGATTACATTTTTTTTGTTAAAACCTGAGTCATTCTCATCTTTATTTCCTGTATTTTCTTTCAACAGGATCCTTTCTGCCCCTGGGCTGACTAATAGACTCAAGGAGGGCTTGTTGTCTTGTTGGACTTCCACTGAATGATATCGGCACTGCAGCTACTAGCGCTTCATCCTGTACCTTTTGCGCCATCTAAAGGGCCAGTGTCCCATGGTCAGGAGGATCTCTAGCTTCACCAAGGACTCATACAGGGGACAAAGGAATAACTTGAAATGCTAGCTTTAACTACACAAAACTGGGCAATCAGCTTTCTGTCTTTTGCAAGGAAATCTTTCTTGTATTCAAGGAACAATTTTGCAGTGATGTCATCTGCAACTTTCTTGTCAGTCTCACACTCTGAAGTGTCTTTGTCAGAGACAGTTTCGTGCAGAAGGTCCCAATGTATCTACCATTTTTGCAAGAAAGAGTCTGATTATTTTTACGACAGAAACAAACATGCTGGAAAGACCAGTGAGCAAAGTTATTTATCTGGTGCCAGTCTCAAAATAAGGCAAAAGAACTGAACAACCCTCTGTCACAATGAGAATATATATTTCAAAGGCTGAACCTTTTATATCTGGCTCCTTTTTTGTTATGTTAATTGTTATTAAAGATGCCCATTACAATGGGGGCCGCTATGTAGGCCAGTATTTTGTTTGGTGCAGAAGGTAAAAATAATATTGTCAACCTCTATAGTCAATTGAAAATAAAAGACTACAATTCCCCAGCACCAGCTTATTGAGAAACACAGATATGGGCTTATGTGGCAGAGTTCTCACCCGCTCAATTATTTAACGTTATCATTTAACAGAAAGAAAAATAAATCTTAGTTTGCGCATTATTTGATTTGAGTTTTGCCTCTTTAGTTTTGATCGTAAACAATGCAATAATGATTTTATTTACCTACCTTTGGGGACAGATGGTACAGTTAGCTTGCTAGATGTTCCATCCGCTTTCTCTTGGACAGTGTTTGACTCCCAAGTAAAGGCCACAAACAGCCCCATATAATTATCCAAAATATCAAGGAACAGATGGTATTTATTTCATTTTCAGATTAACTCGTGAATACAGATAGCGAGGTTGCTTCACTTTGATTTCCATGGTCTGCAATCCTTATGATGCTGAAGGTACACTCAGTCCTACTAATCAGTGCCTTAACTTTCACAGGGCTGGAGTCATCAACAGTCAAACTGCTGCTGTTTGTTTCACAGGAGTAATCTAACTGTAGTCTAAACCCAGCAGAGTTTTCCGTGGGTGGAAAGCCAAAATAAACCGTGTCCTGGGGCCTCATGTATAACGGCGTGCGTAGGATTCACGTGGGAAGGTTGCTTACGTAGTAGAAATCCGAAAAATAGGTACATACATTTACCGAACATTGCGTACCGGCGAGGAAAGTGCGTACGGCACTTCCTACGCCGGTTTCCCTTTATAAATCACAATCGACTCGAAATGCGGTGTAGCTTTTGCAGGCTTCACGTAACGCCCATATTTGCCTATAAATAGTCAAAGAAACGCCCATTCATTCATTCATTTTGACTGACTGCATGGAGAAGATCACAGGAAATGACGACAGAACAGCTAAAAAAGACATCTCACAACGTGTCAGATTTTGGTTATTTTGGGGAGGTGGAGATAAATCATATTGTTTGGTGGATGCAGTTTGAACCAGAGTAGCAGCATGGAGGTCGGATCGTCACCAAAATAAATAAATAAGTGGTCCGAAAAAGGTTAATGACAAAAATAATACACATAGCCTAACCTTCCTCAGGCAGTGTGTTTGTACCGGGGACAGGAGACCCCCCCCTTGATGAGAAACTGTAAGAAATTATTGGGGAATCCCTCGGGAGTGGAGTCATGACGACTGGATCTGAATTATTGTTTTGTATTTGGTGGTTTGTGTTCCAGCTGTCGATCAGCAACTATATATCCATAATCCACCAGTTAAAGGAAATACAACTAATGTGTTGTGTTATATTAGCTGTACAATTTACTTAGTTTCCATACCTCCTGTGTTTTACGAGCGACTTATCAAGTCTGGGCAAACGGCATAAAACACGATTAAACATGTATTAAACATATATAAAACCATGCTCGTATCTACAACCTATAGAAATGCAACACGGCGTCAGTTTAGACGTAATTCTGTCCTCCTGCTTACCGCATCATTTATGAGAAAACAACTCATAACATTAACACAACATATTCAAGGTGGTTTTAAATAACATATCCGTAGTTATTTATTTCTCCAAGTTATGTTTTTGAGTGCCCTGAGGAGTCTCAAACAGGCGTTTGTTTAATCATTTTAAGATTGGCTTTAATCAATGTTTGAAAATGAATTCTTCATATATGATAAATGAGGTAACATTTTATTTATGGTATTATTTCCACATATTTCTCTCCATTCTTCCTTCTGCCAACGGTGTCGCAGTTTCTCGTCTCTCCCGTATTTGTGCTTAGTGCGTACGCATGGGTTAGAGTTTGCGTGGAGGACCACGCGTTTTCCCGTCAAGTTAGTATTTTATAAATCGCAAACATTGCGTAGAAACTGCCGTACACCATTTTTTGAGCGTATATCGCTTTATAAATGAGGCCCCTGTTCAGAATTAAGAACTGTTACTGTGTTTGACATTGGCATTGATAGGTGAACATTGAAAAAAACTATCTTTCATGTATGCCATGATCAATCATATCAAAAAGATATATATAATGCATGGTTTAAGGAAACACCAACCTGAAAAGGAAAACATATACACTTGTTTGCAATTTTACTGTGCAATAGTCATTTTTATGTAAAAGCGAATTCTTTTATAAAATGTCCCAACATTTAATTGTTGTCCCAACATTTAATTGTTATAAGGTCTCAATACTTTAATATATATATATATATATATATATATATAATACAAGCCTTTTTTACCTGACACTTTTGCTGTAACACTGTACATTTCCCCGCAGTGGGACTAATAAAGGAATTCTGATAAGTACACATACATAAAATGTGTGAGCCAGATTAGCAGTAAGGGTCATATTTGCTATACTGGCAGTGATATATCTATAACAGCTTCATTAACATGAAGAAAGGCTGTTGCTGAGAAAGTTGCTTTTAGAACTCACTGCTGCTTCACAACAGATACATTCGCTTGAAAAACAAGAAGCTAACCTTGAAGCAATAAAAACAAATCTCAGAGCGGTAATGGAAAAGCTTGAGCTTCAAACTGATCAAATAACAACCATGGAAGCCCTGGAGTATGGTGGAGGATGATAATGAATGTGTTGTGGTGGAGCGATACTGTACTGGTCAACCAGATGAAATTGCTAATGTTCACATAGAGCAAGACAATAGAAAAGTCTTCATGGGCCCTTACATGCGTTCAATCTCAAGCAATGTAGGCCCACATAGTAGACAAAAGCATCAGCAGCGCAGCATTACTCCAGCCAAGTCAGACAAAGTCTCAAATAGCAAAGAAAGAGTGACTCGATTTAAGTAATGCAGCGCCAAATCAAAATGACTGAAATGCTGCCAAAGGAGCAATGCTTAACATCACATCCATCCAGAGAAATACGCATCATTAAAAAATATTAATTAGAGCACCATCCATTTATTGAGATGTTGGCCAAGCTAAAGACTTGGTGAGAAGGTTTCAATAAATGAATTCTAAAAAGGACTAGAAAGCAGAGAGATTGCTCGAAGGAAACTATGGAAACAAACTCTTTTGCAGCAGCTTGTTTGGAGAAAGGTCAAATTGGAATGTCATTAACAGTGAAGATAGAAAAGCACTGCTCACTTAAACTATTTTTCTTTAAGGATGTTGTAACTCAATGGAAGATATTGATACCTTCTTTTAAACTCAGGGAAAAGTGGAGAACTGCAAAGTAATAGATTCAAACAAAAATGAAAAATGCAATGTTTCCAGTTGTGGTTGTTTTCATCTAAAGACATGATACTGATGACTATAAAGAAAGTAGTTTTGCAACAGTAAGTGCCGGTGCATACATAGAACTCAGAGGTGGGAGTAAGTCCTACATGTGCAAGTCATGAGCAAGTCTCAAGTCTTGACCTACAAATCTCAAGCAAGTCCCAAGTCACTGTGGTGAGAGTCAAGCAAGTCAAGTCAAGTCATTGCTCAGGTCAAGCAAGTCAAGTCAAGTCATTCAAAATTCTGATGAATAAGCCCAGTTTCCGCATTTAAATCAGTTAAAAGACTGTGGTTATTGTAATATTCTGTTCTATGGACATGTAAGTGTCTACATAAACAGATGAAGCGGACTACTTCTTATTCCGAGTGTCCATCTTTATTTTCACTGGCGCATAACATGTACACATACCTTACGTCATCAACGTGATCTGTGTAATCAAAGATCTTGTATTTACCAAGATGTTACATCCCCCTTCTTTAGAAAAGAACAGTATAGCTGCCATAACAAATTATAACCATATGCATTTAAAGCATTTAAAATACATGTACGTCTTAAGGCACTATATCTACTAATTGTGATTACTCTATCACTGAGGGAATATTATACGGCTGGTACATCAACATTTAGTAAACACTTCTGCAGTTTAACTTATCTTTTTGAACAGTTGCCCAGAAATAATTCTAATAGAGCATGTAGTACTGCTTCTGAAACAAAACTGTTAAATTCTATTTCTAAACAAACAAAAATCACAGTGCATTGTCAGTGTTGTATAATAAACAGATTCAATCAAAGTGCACTGTCAGTATTGCATTTCTCTTTTCTCTCACAGGTTTAACACATCTCTTGGCTTCACTATGCGGCCTGATCTTGTGATCTTATTGTAAACCATGTGTGATTGCTCTCTGGGGCCTGTTTGTTTCTCAGTGTCCTGCTGCAAAGTCTCAGTGTCCTCAGGCTGCTCCTCTGATGGAGTCTCCTGATCTGTGTCATTCTCACACGTTTGTAGAAGGTGACGCCTGTTGCGCCGAAACATGTGACCTCCGTCTGTGCAGATGTTGTAGGATCTCTGGGTACCTGCTGGTCGACTACTGTTGCAGGTTTCCATGTCCCTGTTGGAAGCTGGAAGCGGATCGTGGCTCCCACTGGTAGTGCAGGCAGTGATCTGGCATTCCTGTCATAATATTGTTTTTGTCGTGTTTGGCACTGTTCTCTCCTGCTGTGAACTGTGCTGCGACAGGCAAGCTCTGGTTGTAGATGCTTTTCAGTGGTGGGAAGGATGGACCGCAGACGCTTGCTCATGAGTAGCTGCGCTGGTGATTTCAAACCATCCACTGGTGTGTTTCTATACTCCAACAAGCTGAGGTACAGGTCAGTTCTCTGAGCGTGTGCTTTGTCCATGAGAGCTTTGGCAGTCTGAACTGTTTTTTCTGCTAGCCCGTTGCTCTGTGGATACAGAGGACTGCTTGTGACATGCTTGAAGTCCCATGCATGAGCAAAAGCTTTAAACTCTTGTGAACTGTAGCAAGGTCCATTATCGCTGACTAGTGTCTGTGGTATTCCAAATCGAGCGAACATGGCCTTCAGTTTTTGGATGACTACTGAGGAGGTGAGGCTGGTGATTTTTTCTACCTCAAAGTACCTACTATAATAGTCAACTACAACTACATAGTCAGTACTGTTCCATGTGAACAGATCAGTGGCTATTACCTGCCAAGGTTGTTCTGGGATTGGGTGTGACATCATGGGCTCTTTTGGGAGTGAGCTGCGTCGCTCAAGGCAGGTGCTGCAGGTCCCTACTAGTGTCTCTATCTGCTTACCCATCCTTGGCCAGAACAGCACATCTCTTGCACGTTGTTTGCACTTTTCCATCCCTAAGTGTCCTGTGTGAATGCGTGAAAGCATTTCAGCCCTGAGTGAGTGTGGCACGATGATTTTCTCTCCTTTCAGTAGGATGCCATCTGTCTCTGATATCTCATCCGTATGATTCCAATACTCTGAGACTGCAGGTGGACATTTTTTGTTATTCTCGGGCCACCCTGCTTGGATCACCTGTCTCAGCACTGAGAGCTGCTCATCTTTGGCTGTAGCGGCTCTGATCTCTGCCATTTTGCGGTCGCTTACCGGAGCGTTGCTGATCACAGTGTGTATTTGGTAGTCCATGCCCTCACTCATGGAGCGGTCGTAACACTCAAGTGGCTTTCTGGACAGAGTGTCAGCGACGGGGATTTGTTTTCCTGGTTTGTGCTCGATAGTGATGTCATATCTCTGTAACTGCAGTATCATGCGTTGCAGACGCGGTGGTGCAGCTGCTAAGGGCTTACGCATGATTGACTCAAGTGGCTTATGATCTGACTCGACGATCACCTGTCGTCCATACAAGTATTGGTGAAACCGCCTACATCCAAAGAGCACTGCGTATAGCTCTTTTTCGATCTGAGCATAGTTCTCTTCAGTTTCAGTCAGTGTCTTTGATGCGTATGCGACTGGTTTCTCTTCCTGGAGCAGGACAGCTCCTAAGCCGTGTTTGGAAGCATCGACTTGTAACTTCACATCCTTTGTGTTATCGAAGTAGGTGAGTACTGGGCCAGGCTCCTGTGTTAGGATGTCTTTTACTCGTTGGAAGGCTGCATCATGATTTGAGTCCCACACAAACTCACTGTTTTCCTTTATCAGTTGCCGGAGTGGAGCTGTTGCCTCTGACATTCTCGGGGCGAACCTGGAAAGGTAAGTGACCATGCCCAGTATGGTCTCCAACTCTGCCTTGCTTTGTGGGTTAGGCATTTCTTTGATGGCCTTAATCTTGTTCGGGTCAGGGCGTGTGCCTTCTCTTGTCAGCTTGTGCCCAAAATAGCTTACCTCAGTCACACATATTTTGCACTTGTCCTTATTCAGCTTTATGCCTTTTTCTCTGGTTCTCTCCAGCATGGCACGCAGGCTGGCGTCGTGCTCCTCTTTGGTGCGGCCGTAGACTATGATGTCATCTACGATGGCGGCAACGCCTGGAAGCCCCTCATAGGCCTCATCCACTCTCCTCTGGAACTCATCCTGTGCAGATATGATTCCAAAAGGCAGTCTCTTGAAACGGTACCTGCCGTAGATCGTGTTGAACGTGGTTAGCATAGATGAGTCGTGTGTGAGCTTTATATTCCAGTATCCAGATCTGGCGTCTAGTACACTGAAATACTGTGCTCCAGCCAGTTTTGGGGTGACGTCATCTAGAGTAGGGAGTGGATAGTGGGGTCTTTGGATAGCTTTGTTCAGGGCGCGGGGGTCTAGGCATATTCTCAGCCTATTTGTTTTCGGCTTTTCCAACACTACTAGTGCATTAACCCATTCAGTTGGCTCTGTGACTTTTTGGATAACGTCCAGTTTTTCCATGTCGTCCAATTCATCCTTGAGCCGGTCACGCAGAGCATATGGGATGCGTTGAGGTGGACATACCACTGGTGGTACAGAGGGTTTGAGTTGGAAACTGCATTCTCCAGGAAACAGTCCGATGCCTTTAAACACATCAGCAAACTCTTCCATCATGGTTGTGTGTGTTATCGGCTTTGCATCAACTACATGTATCATTTTGACTAGGTTTAAATCTAGACATGCTCTTAAGCCTAACAGAGGTGGAGCATTTGTATGAACTATGTCAAAACCTACCATGGCTGTTTTCTCACCATGTTTACATGTCAGTCCTTCTGCTTCTATCCTGTGCCCACCATAATATTAGTATTACACTTCCATATATCTTGCGGAATGTGTCTGCTGGTATAATACTAGTCTGAGCACCAGTGTCCATTTTAAACTTCAGTTTGTGCCTCGCTTTTCCTATTTCTACTTCTGCATATGCCTGTTCTCTATCTGTGTTTTCATGCTCTTTTATGATGGCATCAATATAGAGTTCTTCTAGTGACTGTTCTGCACTGTTTGAGATGGTATGCAATTTTCTGGGATTATATCTCGTCTGTGGCTGCTGTGTTTGTGACCTACACACTTTAGCAAAGTGGTTGGGCTTCTTGCATTTGCTGCATTGGCGACCCTTTGCTGGACATTCCTCAGTGCGACTGTGCTCCCTCCCGCATGCTCCACATTCCTTGCTCCTCATGGCGCTGTTACGATCATTCCATGTCGTCTTGTGCCCACGGGATGCTTGGTCTGCTCTAAAAGGTTTTCTGCTAACCGCATGAGCAGAGCGACTGTCGTGGCTAGCAGCGGGGGTTAGCATTGTCTTTAGCTGCTGCTGTGAAAGCTCATGTGAACGTGCAATGTCAATGGCTTTCTCTAGCGTCAAGTCTGGACCGTGACATAGCAGTTTTCCGCGCACTCTTTGTGAGTTTGTAGCAAAGACAATCCTGTCTCTTATCATTTCCTCACTGTTTGGGTAGTTGCAGTCTTTACTTAGCAATTTTAGCTCCGTTACAAACTGGTCAAAACTCTCACTGTCTCCTTGGATTTTTTCATGAAATTTATAGCGCGCAAATATGGGATTTGCTTTCGGAGTTACATAAGCTTCAAAACCGTCGTAGTACGAGTGTCCATCTTTATTTTCACTGGCGCGTAACATGTACACATACCTTACGTCATCAACGTGATCTGTGTAATCAAAGATCTTGTATTTACCAAGATGTTACAGTTATGAAAATGGATTCAACCCACACTATGATCTTCATTACATACACAGTTAATCATTTGAAATCTAATTTAGACCGATGATAATCATATTAGTTTCATATTAACCCTAGAACTGCAGACAATATAGCTAGGACTCAATCAAAAAGTCTGTTCAAAAAGGCAGAATTCCAGGTAACAAAATCATATATGGCATTTGCCATTACACATATTTAATGTAAATGTCTGTTAACACTAGAATCGCCAACAGCGTCAGCACCTACATAGATATCATTTTCAAATCATTAAATGTGTTCCTCTTCATAATTTCCTTATAAACTAAGTAGGACGATTTAAAACTCACTTAATTGGGTTAATTTAGAAACTGCTTCAGTTTATCATCATATTCATTTTACAATAAATCAAAGAATGATGCACTTCTACAAACAAAAACAACATAATTAAAACATTTAAACAAACTACTAAAAGTAGATGAACTACATTATTCAAAAGTTTACAGTAACTTCTGATAATAACACAGGGGAAATAAACGAGGCATCTCTTTTCCTCTCTCTCTCTCCCTCTCCTGACAGCCCGTCAGTATCAGGGTTAGTACAAATGAATCCCTTGGCGGTTCTAGTGTTAATTTACCATGTTGTCTTCTCTTTGCAATGCTTAATCGATTTGAAACCCAGTCTAACGTAGCTTAAACTTAACGTTAGCTTTCTAGCTAACACAACACATGCACGCACCTTTCTCTGTGGGTTTTTTTGTAGTGACGAATGAAGTTGGATGTTGTGGTGGTCGTGTCACTGATCTTTATGCTGCAGACCCTGCATACCGCTGTTCTCTTCTTATTACCGTCATCGACAAAATAATCCTTGAATCCAAACTTCACTATTTTTGGAGTAAAGCTAGCCGCTGCCACGTTAACTGAGACTCCTGCCTTCTAGTGGGTTGCCAGGTTTGCGCGTATGGCGCTATAATCACGTTTTTCGAAAAAACTAAACGTAATATCTTACTACAAAAACAAACGCAAATATTTAATTTCAAGTCATCTATCTCAAGCTTAAGTCAAGTCTCAAGTCATGAATACCAAGTCAAGTCAAGTCTTTTATCAATGTTAGTCAAGCAAGTCTCAAGTCAAAAAATATGCGACTCGAGTCTGACTCGAGTCAAGTCATGTGACTCGAGTCCCCACCTCTGATAGAACGCCGGGTTACGTATTGTAACCCTTGTTATATTAACACAGGCGGAGCCCTCTACTGGACTCTATGGGTACTACCTTATCATGCAAGCATTCACCTACTGAGATTTCTATGGACGTAGCCGGCCCCGGGGCGGGCCTACCTGAATGCGTGCGCATCTCACTTCCGTATAAAAGGAGGCCTCGCCTCCTGACCACTATCCTACACCACTCTTCAGCGAGCGGTATAGGACAGACAGTGCCCCAAGGTAGAGGGCTCCGCCTGTGTTAATATAACGCCGGGTTACAATACGTAACCCGGCGTTATATCTCTCACAGGCTCCGCCCTCTACTGGACTCTATGGGTACAGTGGGCGGAGCCCCGATGTATGCACGCACTGTCGTCCAGCACACCGTTCCACCTCACTGTCCCTGACCGGCTTTAGCAGCCACTGCGCCTCACTCACCTCTCCCTCGGTTGTAACCGTGGAGAAGTCTGGGCTGCGGCTGATAGAGCACACCCTGACGCGCTTGCCTCGCGAAAAAAGTGTGCTCGAAAAACAGTGCTGAGGGCCCCCCTGCGTCCGCCTATAGGCAGACAGGGAAAGCCCGCAGCCCTGTATGGGTTCACTATGCACTCTCCCTCCTGAGTCCCTAAAGAGCACGGGGAGAACGCAAGTGCCCCCTATGTCCCCACACTCAAACACTGACCCGTGCAGAGTGTGTAGGGACTATAGTATGGAGGGCTCTCCCCCTCCTGCCCCCAGGCAGGCGAGGGGAGCCCTCCAGCCCTGAAAAGGGCCCAGAGCACCCCACGTCACCCCGCGACCCTCCAGGGGTCCGGAGAAACGTAAGGGCATTTACGCCCGGGGAGAGGGTCAGATGCCCACTGACCAACAGCCCCCCCCCCCCCTCCTCACCAGTCCTGTGTTGCCCCAGCAAGCACAGACGTTGAGAAAGAGCCAGACATATCCAAGAGATAAAACTTTATGAAGGGGCCTGGCGTTGACCAAGACGCCGCCGTGCATAGATCCTCCACACTCACACCGTTGAATAAGGCTGTTGATGCAGCCATAGCTCGTGTGGAGTGCGCACGGACCCCCATGGGACAGGCTCTCCCTGCCTGCTCGTAGGCGTGTGCAATGCCTTCGCAAAGCCAGCCTGCCAGGCGTTTCTTGGACAGAGCTTTTCCAGTCACCCCGCCCCCGAAGCACACAAACAGCTGTTCAGTGCGTCTCAGGGTAGCTGTGCGCTCTACATAACATGCTAACGCGCGCACCGGGCAGAGGAGGTATAATTTAGCTTCCCTGGCCCCACCATGGGGAGGAAGACTAAATCCCCCCAACTGAATAACCCTCGACCTGAACGCACTCCTTAGGCTCTTGGGCACAAAGGAGGGGTTTGGTCTGAGTGTCGCGCCGCTTCAGTCACCCCGAATCAGTAAACAGCTCGGGTGCACCGACAGAGCGGTTAACTCGGACACTCCTTTGGCTGACGTTTAAGGCAAGTAGCAATGCTGTCTTCCACGACAGTGCTTTCAGGGAGGAGAGCTCCAGAGGCTCAATGGTTCTGTGACCAGAGCCTCGAGCACCAGCGGCAGGTCCCACTGTGAGGTGGAGGCGCGCACTACTGGGCGCAGCCTCCTGACCCCCTGTAAAAACCGCAACATCAGTGGATGAGAAAAGGCTGACCTGCCGTTGAATCCCTCATGACAGGACGAGATGGCTGCTGCATACACTTTTATAGTAGAATGAGCTAGTCCTCTGTCCACCAATAACTGTAAGAAGGAAAAAATAGAGCCAAACTCA
>CALSBZ010025894.1:23486-56026 GCA_943591055.1 Gobionotothen gibberifrons
ATTGACAAACATCATATGTGTCATTCGTGGCACAATTCAAACGGGATCAAAAGATAACGTTTCTCTCTCCATTGACTTCAATGTATATTTTTCCGCTTCCGGGGTCCCATGAGCTCCCTCGGAAGGGGAGGGACTTCGCCTCTCTATTCCCAAGCCCCCAGGAAGTGCAAATGAAAAAAAGTGAATATTTTCGTGCTGGCCAAACGGCGGTACTACACTTCCGTTTGGTTGCCAGGCCCGGAAACACTTTTTCCCATTGACTTACATGGGGAAAGAATGGTCTGTAAATCGTTGGATAATTTTTTTATTAACTAAATAAACTACCCAGTATGAACACTTGTATAGCCCTTATTAAAAACATTCGTTCCTCAAGTTGTAAAAATGTGCTAATAACGTTATTCTGAGAGTTATTTCCCTCTGCATTATGAACGCGCATCTAACCCACGGGGCCGCGCCACCCGGCACGTTCATGTTACATGTTCAGCAGGTTCAGCACTACATGCGTTTATCTTTACCCATGGATGCACAATAACAACGGACCCACATCGTCTAACCCCACGGAGCTGTAATAATGGATATATTGCACATGTTTGCTGTAATTCATCATTTGTAAAATATTATACTACATGGGCTGTATGATTACATCTTGTACCGTAAATGTTGTATTAAATAAAGTTAATATTACCGATGTTAGATTAACGTCCCTGTAGCTTCTTATTGCACTAAGAAGGTTAAGATTTTTTTGCTGCAGTAGCTTAGCAGTTGCTATATGACAGCACGGCGTTGCTAGTTAATTTTCAAAAATAAATAAACAAACAATACCAGTGGGCCAAGCACGAGCCTGTTCATATTGTAGCGTTCACCGCTATTCAAAATCACAGATCACTCGAGCCTTCAATGTCGAAAACGTTCTCTTTATTTTCTGGTATTGACGGCCACAGCCACGCCTTACAGAACCAATCAATAGTATAACACTCATTATGACTTTTCCCCACACTCGAACACAACTCCTACTGTCTCGTACTCCCTCCACACACAAACCGAAAACGCACACACACACCTGGAAGGGGCGGTCTCTCCCTAACTCCCACCAACAACATTGCCTAAATAACTTTACAAATGTACTAAAACTGTGCACATCTGATAACTGAAATAACTATTAACTTGGACACGCTACACTATTATCATTAATATTTACATGAAAACATTCCTTTGACACTTATAACATTACTTTGCAAGGTAAGCACGACCAAAATAAGTTTGTAAAAGCAGAATTTGAACACTGTTTCTGTGCTCCTACAATATGTTTGTATAATACCTAAGCGTACAAGTACACAATAGTGATCGTTCACTGTTTCAACTGGCATGCTGTGGCATTTAACCTCATCACCACACCGCAAACAGACAGATGCGCACACACACACACACACACACACACACACACACACACACAGGCTCCGTTGGAGATCGCGGTCGTTTACGCTGACTTGTGAGAAATCTTTCCATTTTCGATCTGTTTTCACATAGTGAGAATTATAAAAACATTAGCCAGGTAACAGTTCACGCTTTAACTTACAACGACCCCTGATAGATCTTGCTAGAATGTGTATAAATATATATAGATACATTTTCATAACAAAACAATGGGGTTGCTAAGCCGTTGCTAGGCCAATTGTTGGAGTTGCTACAGCAACTCCAAGCTACCCCCCTGGGGCCGCCCCTGTATATATATTAATAATATACATATACAGTGCAATCATTCTTTCATGCTAAATGAAGCTCTGTTGCTTGGATATCACTAGATCCTGTTACAGCGTAATATAAGTACATAACGATTGATGTGAACATTAGCATAATTACTAGCTAGCTGCTAGCTGCTAACTGCCGCCTCGTTCATATCAAATCCACCATAATAACAAATCATTACCATGCTGTCATGAACGTGCGGTGCTGTTACGTGTACGCAAATTGACGTGCTTGATGTGAACGAGCATTTTGGTTAAAGTTGCGCATGCTCTATGAGCGCACATACGGGTACTTCTCAGGCATGCCGGGTAATCTGTGACGTTTCACTCTCTCAAAAGTTGGGCCATTTTATCATCATGCGCTAATGAGCAACTCTCATAGGAATTAATGAGGCCCCGCCTCCCACGCTGTATCCAGTTCTTATTATACATCCATGGGTAGTACCCATAGAGTCCAGTAGAGGGCGGAGCCTGTGAGAGATATAACTGCCAGCACCCTTTTTAAAATATACAACATCATGTTAGGCGACAAAGCAATTGTTTTAGGGGCCTGTGCATGTCATGAGTAAGAAATATGCACTTTAAAGCATTATTCAATTGTTCAAATTCCTGATAAAAAGACATTTAAAAACAAGAACATAACAATATATGCTAAGAAATGCACAAGAATACAATTTTTGTATAGAACTTGATTGATCTGATAATCAAAACCCTGCCTTAAGTTGACAAAGTATTTCAGATATAAATGAGACCTAGATGACCTGTCAATCACACAGCCTCTCAACTACGAAAAAAAAGGTTTTCATCATAGTTCAGTATCACATGATACTGAGTAACACACACACACACACACACACACAAACACACACACACATACACACACACACACTCTGGAAGGGTGCGTTGATCCTGGCAACATGTCCAATTTGATGAGCACTTCCTGTTTCTAACTTGAACAATCACCATTGACACACACTTCCGCTTACTGACCCGCCCAATAGGAGACGTTCATCCAATGCCAATACAGAGACCCACTGCATGTGTATGAAACTGTAAGCCCATCTTAAATATACTACATTAAAGGATTAAACGGTTCATCTTTGCTCAATGTATAGGTAACTTTAAAGAATTGAATCACAGACAATGACATAACAAAGATGACATGCCTGCAACCCTCCTTACTTCTTTTGAAGGCCTTGACTTTCTTCATCTGCATGTTTTTGTATATAAGTTCTGAACCACGACCACTTCCACTTCCCTTTTTCACATTATATTTTGTTGAGCTTGTTACTTAATAAATTACGCAACATTTAAATATTGTATAAACAAGCATAACGTGTACACATGAAGCCTTAATGACCTCTCTGTCCTCATGCTTTCTCCCTTTCTCTCACATCACACACACAAATTGAAAGAAAAATACCGTCGGTCACCTCTGTCCAAAGTTTTAAGATGTGGAAACTGGTGGGACTCTTGTGCCTCTTTCACACCTCTGAAGAAGTTCACCCAGGTTTTCTGAGAACAATTTTCAGCAGTGTCGTTGTGCCTCTCGGGCTGGGTAGGTTGTGGTCTGTGTAGCTGAGTCTGCGCTGCTTGTGTCACTTCTGTCAAGAAAGGCTTGTTCCTTTTTTTTTTTTCAGTTTCCGCCAGGCGGAAATGTGAAAAGACCTCAAGTTTTGACTGACAGACAGGCAGATAGTGAGTGCTGCATAAAAGGCAATGTGTGTGTATGTGTGTGTTTTGAGTGTTTTTGTGTGTGCTCAATATTAGATGCTAAAAAGACAGACAACACATATTATTGCTCTCCTTAGTTTGGCTATTTCTCTTTAGCCTCTATTTTATGGGATGGAAGAACACAGACAATAGATTGATTATTGGTAAAGATTGTGTATGTTGCATATAAGCAATGAGTATTGTTAAAGTGAGTATCAGTTTTTTAATGCCTTTTCAGATGCAAAATAAAGAATAAACAGGAAATTGTTTAGCCCATCAAAACAGCAATTAAATAGTCTCCGAAACTGAGAGCATGCATAACGACCTAGGCAACTAAGTAATAATAATAATAATAATACAAATAATAATATTTCCCCAACAAATGCCCATGCAGTGTTGTTTTTTTAATATGCTATACTAGGATTTTTGTGTGCAAATTCTCTTTATTTATCAACTATTGTATTGGCTGATATTTTAATTGAGATTTTGAATAATAGAAGTGAAGGAGGCTTTTAAGCCTTTATAAACATATGTTTCTTGCAAACACAGTCGAGTATACATTTAAATAAATAAATAATGAGAACAATGACATGAAATAATAATAATGACAACTAAATCTTTAAAATGTAAACGACTATAAACATTTATTATGAAAAAAAGGTAAATGTTCTTTTGAAGTCCCTGCTGTTTAGTTGTTATTTTCCTTTTTCGTAGCATCTGTAAAATATACACAACATACTCTTCCATTTGACCTCTGAATGTTTATAATGGTGAAATAAATGCGTACAAATTGCGTTCCAAATCGTGACTCCACCACGCAATGCGGTGTTAAGGAGTCGTGGTGGAGTCACGCATTCTGGTGAGATCAGGTTGGATAATGTACACAATTTTAGTATGGATAATATGTCACTTTATTTCTTTATTTCATTCAACATGTATTATTAATTACCGTGTGTATGTAAATGTGTTGGACAATTGCAGGACTAGCCCTCACTCCATATTGGTTTTATTTCTGACTCGGATGATAAACCAGGTCATAATGCACCCCCCTAAAAAAGATGGTTCTATTATTCCCACCCTCAAGCATTTTTCAGGGTATGGTTCTAGGACTGGTACCAATAAATGGAGCAAGTTTCATGAATGTGACACTTTTATTGTGTAAAATAGCTAGGGGTGCATAGCGTGGCAAAAATATGCTGACAAAGACTAGAACATTTGTAAACATATATTTTGATTATTAGATGACAACTATGTAAAATTAAACAATACATTTTAAAGCACATTTATACAGACAGGACGTAACAATAATAATAATAAAAAAGATTAAAAAAACAAAAACTGAAAAGGAAGTGACTAATGAATTTCGACACCACTACCATCAAATACGGAGCGAAAAGTTAAACCAGAAGAATCAACACTATATGAGCTACCACTACACAACTCACAGTCTGAAAATTATCATTAATAAAAACCCTGAACGTACTTTTCGTTTTAAACATCGTTTTAAGGTGTAAACGTGTCATTTAGAAATGCGCGTTCCCGTGACAAGGGGGGCATTTCATGACGGGGGGCATCATTTGGCACAACACCTGTTATCCCTGAAGTTAGCTTGCTAAACGAAAATCTTGATTCGGTCTGTTGTTCTGTAATTTTTTATAGCCTAACACACAGATGGCACACCAATCGACTCAATCTGTGTAAGGCCAGGGAAAGCCCAACATGAAAACTATTTCGGGATCTTAAATAGAGAATTCAAACAATAATTGTCAAAGAAAGGTTTTCCTACCTACCTTTGTTGATTAACCATGGTAGAAACGATGCCACTTCTTTTACCCCGGATTGTAGCCTACCTACAGTAGGCTATATGCAATATTTGGCATCTCCTTTTATATTTCTAGTGCAGCGACTTTCTGTTTTGTTTCCCGGAAACGATTGTCTAGTTTACAGAAGTGAAACTTATGGTTGGTCTCAGGGGCGTGTTTACATGCTCTCATGCTTTGCTTACATGTTCGCATAACTTGGAAGTTTACTGATATTTACATACCTTGTTTACCTGGCTCAAGTGGTGGCTCTGGGGTTGTTGTGTGAGCCACCACTTGAGAATTGTCGTCTTTTTTAAGAAAAATGTTTCTTATGTCCATCTTCAAAAACTCTGAGTCCGACTGACAGTTTAAACATTGTCACAGCTCACAGGATAGGTACCTGTCAGCCAATAAGACTCTCTGGTTGGTCTGGTGTCTTGCCTCTGTTGCATTCACTGAACATGGGAAATTACAATTCTCAGACGTCCTCTCACGATGAGGTTCAGGTAAAGCACGGTTAATGTATTATATTATTGAGGGAGAATTGTCCGGGGCTACAGAAAAAACATTCGGGGCTAAAGGCCAGGCGACGCCACCTCCTTTTTCTTAAAGAGCATCTTGCAAGTTGTTGTTTTTTCTACATTTATGCTTAAACTTGCTTGAAAATTACAATTAAAAAAGTGAATGCAGGATTTGATATGTTTTACGAGACATAAGGGCAGGAATTCAGAGGGAACGAAGCAATTTTGAGCTCTGCTCTTAAGAACGGCTTTTTTTTAAGGTCATACGTCGGGTATAGTTAGTAGTTGCGTTGAGTTGAGCGGTTGTGTTTTAGTGAGCTGGTATTTTTCGGTAGTTTTACATTGTATTTCACCATTTGTAATCATGGTGAGCTTGTGTTTGTGCAGGTTGCACAAACTCAAACCTGTCAGGACATCGAGTCCACAGTTTCCCTAACAGGAAAAGGATCAGAGCTAGCTTTCGTTCCTGGGTGCGTTGTGCATCCACCTCCCTGCAGCACATACTCTCCACAGCTGAAGCCTATCAAGAAAAACGTTTATCAGGAAACCGTATTACATCTCTCTCCCTGGAGTTGCATGAGGTAACGCTGTGGTGGCTGTCACTCCTGGCTCCCGGCACGACCTCCACTCACCTGCTGCAATCAGCTGTGCACCCTCCCCGACTACACACCTGCTTTCCATTAAACCATTTACAACGGCATATCAACGGAGGCTCCCAACCTTTCTCCGCCAGATCGTCAAGTATCAGCCGTATCTCGCGTCTCCCCTCCGGTACACAGCACCGTAAGACGTAGTGTGGAGTTGCATTAGGTAACGTGAGATACGGCTGATACTTGCGCATTAGTTTCTGTTATGGATCAGCAGTCCTGCCAGTAACGTTACTATATTATTAATACTACTTTAGTTATAGCCTGATATATGATAGCTAACTTTGCAATGTTATGATGTGACGTTAGCTAACATTAACTGTAGCTAACGCCGGTCATTCACCAAGATAGCTGCCCAGTTCTCCACTGGTTCTCCTCACACCACAGCTCCATTTCTCTCCGATGGCCGTTATTTCTTCTAATCCTTGGCTCCTGGTCTCTTGGACGCCTAGCAGGCTCATAATTATAAGGTTGTGGTCCGTCATATGCATTTGAATATACATGTTCAACTTCTTCTGTGTCTTCTGTGTCGAAACTAGCATTGGGTCCATGCATGCCCCGGTCAAATGGGAGGGCCAGGGAGGGCCAGGCCCTCCCATTTGACATTCCTGCCCTCCCCCAATAAACACGATTTTTATTATTTATAAAAATAAAAAAATATTATTTTCTTTTTTTTTTTTATTATAAATAAACGGTGAACTTTTATGCTACGATGTATGTGATGTCAGATAGTAACTAAAAAAAAAAATCGCAGGCTACGTCAAATAAATGGATGTGTCTGTTGTGATTTGTGATTCGTCCACATTTATACCAATCACAGCGTCACACTCTGCCGCCTATTCTGGATTTGTTTATTGTTTATTGTGCATTCTGTAGACTCCCATTTCTGTTTGAATTACAAAATGGACATCAGAAATTGGCTTAAAAGGTCTAAGGATTTATTAAAACGAAATAGCGATGAAATAACTGCCGCCGATGGTGCTGCTGGCGACCCTGCACCTGCCGTTGCAGCAGCACGCCTTAATGCCACAAGCTTGACCTCGGCAAACCCCGGGGCTGAGTTAGCGAGCCCAATCCTTGACTCATCAAGGCGGCCGCCACCAACGCTGTCCTCCGATGCACAGCTCCTTGTGCCTGTACCATCACCACCTGGGTTGCCACACCCTGTACCACACCCGCCAGCATCCTCCTCCTCCGTGCCGCTGCCTGACGCTTTGCAGCACATCAACAGGTACTATTGGGCCAGCAACCGCTCACAGACCAACAGCCCCAGATGATCTTGGGGTTAATAAACCCGAACCAGGTGAAACTGGATCGTTATCCAGGGAGATTGTTTTCAGGAAAGAAGCGCACTTTTGCCGCTGCATGGTACAACAACACCATGGCTTGAATATTCGTTAAAAGCAGACGCAGCCTTTTGTTTCCCCTGTAGACACTTTAAAATAAATACGTCTTAATTTGATGCGGCTTTTACTGTCAAAGGTTTTTGCGACTGGAAACACGCATTACAGACTGATAAAGGACTGCTAAGGCATGCCGCATCAAAAGAACACATTTTATGTGAGAGTTTGTGGAGAGAGAGATACGCGAGGAAACAAATAAGGAAATTAGTACTTTGGTGCACGCAGATCAGCTGGCACGGAGCCGTTATTACGTGTCAGCTGTCGTTGATATTATAGCTCAGAGGTGACCACGATTCACTCCACAGCATGTCCAATCCAATCCATTTGATTTCTATAGCACATTTAAAAACAACAGAGTTGAACAAAGTGCTGTAAATCAACAAGTTACAACTACATGTCCGAGTCAGGCAGTGGGCTCTTCCTATCGCTGTTTGAGTATACGCTGCACAAAGATGCAGAGTTGGCCAAAATAATGGAAAGCATTCCCCACACAGCAACATACACCTCTCACGACATGCACAATGCCATAATAGAACTAACAGCAGTTAATCGTCTCCGTCTCTACTATTTCTCTCGGAGTGCAACGATGAGGAAGCTGCCATCCTTAATTAGCTTTGTAGAGAAAAAGTACTTGTAGTACACTGAGCTCACTTTTATTTCTCCTTTTTTAAGGCTCATGGAGACACTCTCGAGGAAGCCATGAAGGTGATGCAAGTTGGTCTACTCATAGGCTACGAAGGTGAACGGGATGCCTTTCCTCAGCAGATCTTCAATGTGGCAGTTGTGGTCGAGGAGACAATTGTGCTCCACAACCTGAAAGATGTGGCTTGCGGCTTTGCGATGCTTCTTGGACTAATATATTGCTTAAATCTTCAGTATCCTCTGGAAATGAAATATTCATTTGAGTTTATGCAGTTTATGCATGTATATCTGTTGTATACTGTATGTTTATACTTGAAAAATAAAAAATATTTCAGCATCTGAAGTAACTTCAAGCCTTGATCTCCTTTTATATGCATTTGGGTGATGTTAGAGAAAACACTAGTTTACTTAACATGAAAATGTAAAATGTGCTGTCCCACGGTAATTCAGAAGGCTCACAGGTCACATTCCGACCATTATTTAAAACAATACTGTAGGTGCACCGTCTACAGTGTGATTTGGTAGGTAGGAGGTAGATCATCAAAGATTGTAGAAAGTGAGTTCAATTTGGTGTTTTTCATTTGTATGTTCAAGTATTTTGTAAAGAAAATGTTTTAGGTTAGTGAGAATTCCATTTATGTTGGAAGTGTCACGAAGAAACTTGCATTTTAAGAGGACATTTAATGTTCATTTCAGTATTTACTAGTGTCTTGGAAGAGTCCTCTCCTGCTGATGTTCAGAAAGCTCTATTTGTTTCGCACTGTTTGTGCTGCATCCTCTGTCCTATTTGTAAAATTAATAACATACATTTGATGTTATAATTTGTATGCATGTATATCTGTTGTATACTGTATGTTTATACTTGGAAAATAAACTGCCTGCCGTCAGATTTCATTTAAAAAACAGGTCTGTGGTTTCCTTGCGTCTCTCCATGCTTCCCTGGTGGGAGGGGACCAAACGCAGGGAAACGACGCAAGTGACGGACGCAAGGATTCCATTTAATCGACTTGAGAAGGACCCAGAGTGTCTGTTTGTCTGTGTCCATCGTCCCTCGCACAATGTCTCCCTCACTGCAATGAGTAACAATGTAACTCTCCACCTCACCAGCAGGGGGCCCCAATGCAGAGATAGTGACTCACTGCTGACCTGGTGGTCTGCACAGGAGGCCTTTGTGGGAGCAATATAAAGGTTTCACTATAACTGTATTTTAAAGTCAGACTGACAGTTAAAATAGTTGTGGTTAAAGACAATTCACATATAATCATGTTATGCACCTGATTTTTCTAAAAAGTTATAACATACTACTTTATAAAATACACTGACAGCATACTTCATCTTAAAGGTTGCTGGGGCTCTATGCTTCACTTTTAGTGCCTAAAGTAATGACAATAGTACCCCTCAAAAAGGGCCACCAAAATGTTGTTGTTCTAGTCCAGGGTTCTGCAACCTTTTTGACCAAAAGAGCCATTTTGCCCCCTTTCACACCAATTATTTTTGTCTGGGGCCGCAAAACATATTTGATAGCTTATAGCTTATAAAGTTGTATTTATTGTTATATCATAGACAAAAACTACAGTTTTTTTGCATTTATTATTTATTACATTATAGAAAATTGTTTACCTCTAATAATAAACAAAGAACTCTTAAAAGGAGAATAAAAATACACAGGTCTACTTTAAAATAAATCAACACAGCACTTGGAGAGTCCTCTGCGCATTTGAAGAAAATTAATATAATTAAAATGGGCCCACTTTCAAATAAATAAAACCTATAGCTGCACCCTAAAAAGAGTTCACTGATTGAATTATGACTGAAGATCGTCAGCTGTCTTCCTCTTCCGTGTTTTTCCTCCAATACGTAAAGGCCCTGTCAGAGGCTGTCGGGCAATCGCGGCGCCCTACTCAGGTTGGTGTGTCCCGCACAAGCAGCAAACTCTGGGGAAGAGCCGGGACGCCAATACGGAAGTGCCACACACTGCAGTTCATATATTGGCCGATAGAGACTGACTGCAGAAAGGAGCAATTTCCATAGACCCCCATGTTAAAATGCCCAACTTTACAGCAGAAAAAAACATGTTTCTACCCATGGATGCAATACATTTTATTATGAATATAGTTAGATTCCGCCTTCATGATTATGAATCTGTGAGTGAATTGTTTTCTAACACGATCCTTTTATTTATATTAGGTCTTAAAGTGTTTGCATACATTAGGGCGTGGTCACATAGAGTGACGGCTCTGTCAAGTGACTGCTGCTGTTAGCGTCCTGTCTCTCTGCTAGCTGCTCCGTGAAGCTACAGGGACTCTGCCTGCTCAGCTCATCCAGGGAACACAACTTGACCCCGGCCGTGTTTGTTCGTTCTTCATGCTTATATATCGGACTATTGTGACTCGCTCTGCGGTTGAAACAGACAGTGCATGAATGCGGTTCTGCGGTAAGTAAAATTCGAGTACTTATGTATGTGTTAATGATTTTAATCAGCTACGTAATTGATGTTAAGGCTTGGGTTAGCGTGTCGAGTGGTAGCTACGTCGGTGCTAACGATGCTAATCGTAGCCTCCAAGTTAAAATCATAGACTGTATATATAAAGGTTAAAACGAAATAGACAAGTGTTAAGCGTTAAGTGGGATAATACTTCAGAACAAACGGCTTCCGTTTGAGCTTGATAAAATAAGGTCATCCTTGTAACTTAGAGAGATATGTTATTATGTAGGTAGGAACTGTATGCATCGCTAAGGTTCATTTAAATTGGCTATGCTCAAGTATGTAGACAAGCTAATGTCGAAGTAGTGTATGTGAAATCAACCTCACAATAAGATGTATGTATATTACAATTATTAATGTCATATTTCAAGATGATTACGTTAACGTCACAGTCATCTGAAGAACGAACCGAAACCTTGTTGTTTTTATTAATTGCATTACCAAATTGGTATCAAATAAACAGTAAGCATTGGTAACACAACTTCCAAAGTTACAGTAAAATAAAAAGGACCCTGACTCGGACAATACACAATCCAACATGTTCAACAGAAGAGAATCAGTTATATTGTTTGTACACATGGTACTTTACATATATATCTGTTTGTTTAAAGTGTCCAGGTGATGCAGACAGGCTGGACCAGAGAGTGAGAGACAGAACTGGACTCCTCACAGCAGTGAACTTCAGCACAGGTACAAAGACTCTTTTTTTTCATACTTTACAAAGAATCAAGAAAGATATTGGTATTGGTATAAGTATTGACTTGAATACACTGATATACATTCCATTAAACAATACTAAATACTAGATCACCTACACATCAGTTAAGTTGAGGGTTTTTTCCATGCAAAAAGTTACATTTAGATGTTAACAAGCAATATGATTTTGTCAGCTTTCTAATTTAATGTATTGAAGGCAAAGATATTTAACACATAGTGAGAACTGCTACTATTTATCTCTCAATATTGTCTGTAAAAAATGTGGTAAAAGTTATTCTTTCAGTGAGACAACAGAGCAAGCTTCTACAGTTGCACTACATTTTGATAACAGTTAAATAGTATGTTGATAATAAGATATATTTCAATGTTGATGAGCTTCATACTGTTCATTCATAATCTGATTGTCTTTGTAGCTCACTGTTGAAATAAAAACATTACAATTACAAAATAATTATTTCTACAGCCCCTAAACACACAAACACACCGCTTTCATAAATAACACACTTGTTCTGCAATAATATGTTTTATGTTTCCTGTCATTTCTGTTAGGAAAGGACATGCCTGAAAGACACGACTCAACATTTTCTCCTTCTCTGAGGGTCAAGAAGAACATCCAAGAGGAACATTAAAAGCTGATGTTATGAGATTTTAAGACCAGTACAGGACATTCACTAAGAAACTACTTTTATTGTGAAAACACAGTCAGCTGATCGAATGCAGCTATTTCCACATCTACACTCCATCAGCTGATTATTTCTATTTGCCTCACTTTATGAGCTTCACATCACTTGTGCCTTGTACCGCAGAGTTTGCAACGTCACAAATAAATCGAGCCAATCTTCAGTCAGATGTGAATGTGTAATCTAACATTTTCAGTAAGAATAATGGACGAAAGGAGTGCAAATACAATTTATTGAAATGTGAACCAAAAGTTAATCAAACATGTTTTAAATAAAAAGCACATATGGACAGAAGGTGTAAACCTTTTAAATGTATAAGTAAACACATTTAGTCAAATAAAGTGACAGACTAGGCCTGTGCAGTTGGTATCAGCTTTGCCCAGCATGGGCTCCTCCATCAGGCCTGGTCCTCCTCGCTGAGGAAAGACCCTCAGTCCTCTCCAAACCAACAGACAGGACGTCCATCACACGGAGGTTTCTCCCTGAAGTCTCTGCAGCTCTCTGGAAACCACGCTGTCTCAATCCGTCCACACTGAATATGAGAGGGGAAAAATGAAAATAATAAATGCTTTAGACAATAAGAAATATAAAGTTGACTGTTGAGTTGCTCAGTTTTTTTTAGATTGTCAATACTATTACTGTATAACTAATATCTCAGGTTAAGAGGCACATTCAAATAAAGATTGGTCTTTAAATACATTTTTGTCTTTTTAATTGTTTGTCTAAAGTCAAGGATCTAGAACTGGTACTTAGTTTTAATGATACAGTCTGGTTATTGGAGGAGGCCTCACAGGTAAGAGCACTAACTAGCTACCATCACATGTACCTTAGCTTGACTTAAATGTATTAAACGTATAGTTAAGTGATATCAAAATATAAATAACTAATGTCATGCAAACATATTAATATTTGCTTGATTCCAGTGTTGAATTTAGCACAATTGCAAACAAACGTTAAGGGATTTTAAGATTCTGAAGTATTATGCTAACAACTCAATAACTTAGATTATTATTTATAGTTTTGCGAATAGTTTCATGTCCGCTTACCTTAGAAACGTAAAATGCGACGGCAGTGTGCAGATGGGGAGCATGTTAGCTTAGCTTGGTAGCTTCAGCTAGCTCTTGAACTTTCAGCTCGGAGGCAGCAGGTCCCGCCTCGGCTCCGCCTCTTTACCCTTATTTGGAGCAGGCAGGAGTTGAACTCTGATGTCGCTGTCGAGCCGTTAGTGGCCGACTCCGCCTACTAAGGGCTTCTCGGCAACTCTGCAGAATCCTATGGGTGACGTCACAGACCCTACGTCCATTTATATATACAGTCTATGGGTGGTACCCGAAAATCCTTGATAATAAAAAGTGGATTTTATTTAGCTTTTTTCCACGGACCACCTGCAGTACCCTCGCGGACCACCAGTGGTCCACGGACCACAGTTTGAGAACCACTGATCTAAATGTATGTCTACATACAATATACATTTACAATTATAAATAGATTATATCATTCTTACTAGTTACTATACGTTATATATATATACTCAAGGAGTGAGAGCTACCAGAAAGGCACTGTTTACCTTTCTGAGAGAAACTGTCTAAAAGTAGGTTAGAATAAATTATGGATGATTGTTTTGTTTTGTTTGATTTATTTTGTGGTTTCTTATTTTAGTTTTCATTATTTTGTTTATTAGATGGAATGACATGGTGATACACACTCATGTACAGTAGGTCTATGGTCCCGCACAGTCTGCCGTGACACTCCTTATTTGGACTGCCTGACGACTGCCTGACGCGACGCAACGCCGATTCAACATGTTGAATCGGCCATGCGTCGCGTCCTATGGTCGCGTCAGGCAGTCAGACCAAGCAATCACTCTGATTGGCTGTTCAGCTAGCGAATCAGAAGCGAAACGGAAGTGAGGGACGTAAACAAACGATTTAAGAAGTCACACACAGGCCGTGTCCATAGACTGTATATATAAAGGCCGTGTCTCAATTCAGAGGCTGGACCCTTCGGAGTACGGAGCCTACGCGGTCCACGGAGGACCCAGCACACGTAGACCGGGTAGGCTGGACCGAGCGGCCTACGAAATGAGACGGTCTAGTCTACGGAGCGCTTCGTATTTACCTCACGTGATACGCGCTGTTCGGTTGCGTTGCTCCAGCAGCCTGCTAGCAAATTAGCTTACAAGCTAACTCAGTTGAAAGGGATCCAGAAACGTTACTTTTAAATGTTTTCTATGACATATTTTTTGTATTAATACAATTAAACTGAAGACAGTTTAATGACCTAGAGGTATCCTATTATTCCACTGCTTATTACATTACATTACATGTCACTTGTTAGATGCTTTTATCCAAAGCAACTTACATACTCAAGAATACTGTGGACAATCCCCACAGGAGCAATTTGGGGTGAAGTGTCTCAGGGACACAACGACATGCTGACTGCAGAGGGGTTTGAACCTGTGCTCCTCTGATCCGAACACCAACGCACTAGTCCACTGCACCACATGCCTCCTTTGTGCACATGTTGTAAATAATGGTTAAAACCTCAGTAAATGAAATAATCAATGTGTTTAACAATTACAATTGAACATTGTATTTTCATCTTATCACAAAGTAGAGGTAAGAATATATCCATCCTCTCTCTGCAGCTTCATGTCTTCTATTATTATAACTTTCATCATTGAGACAGAGGAAATCAATCATGTTATTTAACATCACCAGCAGTAAAACAAATATCAGCAAAAGTGTGTTTATGGAGTTGTTTATTTGGAATCAGACAGAGTCAAGCTATAATATCTATTAAAAGAAAGGACACATACAAAATCAAATTCTGAAACTAAGACACAAGTCTGTAGGACGGCAGTAAGCAGAGGTCTGGGTGGAGGATGTTCCTGATCGTTTTGCTTTCTCCAGCACCACGGGATGTCCAGGTGGATGGCAGCTCTGTCCTGATGATCCGCTGTGCACTTTTCAGATTAGGGGTCCTTCTCCAGCAGATCCATTACTCCAGAATTGTCCTAATTACAGAGAAAAACAAGAGAAAAAGAAAAAAGTGAATTAATCATATTAAACACAGGGTTGCAAAAGTATTATTGCGAAATGTAACTAAGCATTTCAGACAAACAATCCCTAAAGGATCATTTAAAATGATATAGCCTACTGTTGTTGTTTTTAAAAAACTAAAGAGATGAATTGACAGTCACACGTGCATCCCTCTGACAGCACTGCACAAACTAACATCAAGCTAAAGGCTGCTGTCTATTTGTGATTGTCTTATTATTATGGGATTAGGATAAATTACACACTTTAACCTAAATAAAAGATGATCAAATCTGGTGGAAATATTTAAAATAGGCTTTTCTTTTAGCCCTACCTCAAAGCAGCATGAGCTGAACAAAAAGGTTTTAATGTTGTCCCAAAGTTTAATAAACAGTAAAAAATTGGAACATGTCAGAAAAAACTTTAGTAAACTTCTGAATTGAATTAAAAAGAAGTGTAAACAGTGCAGTACGTCCAGCTAGCTAGTTAGCGTCACATATTTATCCGTATTATTTAACGAAAATGTACGTTTTAATGCCCCTTGGGTTTGACGTGTGTGACGTTAGTTAATTTAAAGTAAGTTAAAAACCCAATACTCACATTTATTAGTGATTCCTCCGCTTGCTGCGGCACGAAAACATGTTTTCGATGGACGAGAGGGAAATGGACCGCAGCGCACACGTTGTTTGTTTATATCACGTAGTCTGTTCTTCTTCTCTGTCTTCCGGTTGTTGCCTCTTTTGAATGACGAATACACACTACCGCCGCCTGCTGGTAAGGAGAGTTATTGCCACTCATGCACTGAAGTCTTTGCGGTGTGTTCCAGTGCGACACATGGCCAAGACGCAGGAGGACACGGCGACGCAACAGTCGGTGTCGGCTTCGGTGAGTTCTCTGGTGTCTGCTTGGTGTGTCAGGGCCAGGCTGCAGCACCTTTGACAACTTCTCTCTACATATCAAACATACCGGTAAACCAGCATCGTTTGCTGTGAAAGCAGATAACTCTGTCCATGCAGAATTAAATCCTGTGTTCCTCCGATACTTTTATTTTCTTTGATTTATCCATCAAATCAAGAATCAAATCAAGATTTATTTATATAGCACATTTATAAACGATTTTTGGTCGAGCCAAAGTGCTGTACATATAATAAAAATAGCCTACAGTAGGGACACTTTACAGCAAGTACAACAGCACAGATTGTTCAGAATATCAATATGAGAAAAACGACACCCTCTATCCTTAGACTGTTGGAACCGCTCTGAGTTTTCTGATGCTCGCCTCGGCTCCGGGCATTCTTTGGGTCGAGCTGATTAAATTATAAAGGAAGAAATCACCGCACCAAGATATCAGATGAACAATAATCAGTTTTAATGGTAGAATACAACAATACAACAATACAAGATAAGGAGTACTGTATGTCGTGGTAAGCGTAATGTAAAGTAATACAGACAGTTTAGAGCATGGTGGTTACTTTATTCAGGCTTGTACTCTCCATGTCATTTGCTAGTAGCATGACTCGTCGTGTCCACATCCGGTCACATACATCCTGTTAGCTCTATCACAATAAAAGCATAACAGCTAACACCACATCTCCCTTTCTTAAGAAAACAGAACAGACTGTCACATGTATATACTGTGACTCAGAAAATGCAAAATGAGGTGATAAACTGAAAACTCTGCAAGAACCTCAGAACATGTCATCACACTTCTTTCTGCACAATCACATAGCTATTTACTCAAGAATAGAACATTGCACTCTTAAGGCTTCTCATGAAAAATAACAAAAACAACCACTGAGTCAGGCAATATCTTATAAGTAAGTGATAAGCATAAGTGATCTAAACATCAAAACACAAAATTGTTTAGATCCCCCCAGTTCACAAGTCCAGTCTGTGAGGTTTTACCACCACTCTGCCATACCTAGTGGTAGGGTCGTGTGTGTGTGTACGGACAGGTGTGTGTCCCTTGGGAGTCTGTGTTGGTGACTCAGGGCATTCTGGAGAACCCAGTGTAGGCTCACCTGGTTGGGGTGGTGTGCTGGGTGTTGGAGTGTGAGGTGTGTGTGTTACAGTCTCTGGAAAAGGGACAAGATGGTGTCTGTTCCGCCTGATGGTGCCTGAAGGCCCGTCCACTATGTAGGAACGTGGAGCTGAGTGCGACGAAACCACCGTGCCTTGAGACTTTGTATCTGTAATCCACACTGGCTGACCTGGTGTGAGCTGACTTAGATCTCTCACACGGTGCCTTTTGTTGAAATTTGCAGTGTCCTTCACCCTCCTCTCCCTTTCTTTAGCTGCCACAACAGTGCTGTCTGGAAGCTCTGGGGTGAGTAGAGAGGGATGCTGGGGCACTGGAGTGCGCAGTCTCCTGCCCATGAGGAGCTGGGCAGGACTGTAGCCATTAGCAAGCGGTGTAGCTCTATAGGCCAACAGAGCCAGATACGGATCCTTAGCTTTCTTTAGCAGCTGTTTCACAGTCTGAACGTGACGTTCCGCCTCCCCGTTACTCTGAGCGAACCTAGGGCTACTAGTGACATGTTTGAATCCGTAGGCTGCTGCAAAGTCCTTGAACTGTTGACTGGAGTACTGGGGGCCATTGTCACTAAAAAAATTCTCTGGGACCCCATGTCTAGAGAATATTGATTTGAGATGCACAATAACATCCTGAGATCGTGTGGGAGTTAGTTTGGCAATCTCTACATACCTAGAGTAGTAGTCCACTACTAGTAGGTAGTTATCATGGTTGAGTGTGAATAAATCAGAACCTACTTTTTGCCATGGTCTCTCTGGGAGCTCACTGGACATTAATGGCTCCACAGGATTGCCACGCTCTTTGATGCATGTTTTGCAATTTCTCACCAGCTCGTTTAGTTGGCCGCTCAAGCCAGGCCACCATACCGTCTCTCTGGCCCGCTCTCTGCACCTGGTCATCCCCTGATGTCCCTCGTGTAGTGCATCGAGGACAGTGTTGCGCATCGCTGTGGGAATGATTAGTCTGGAGCCCATGAGCAGGAGTCCATTATGTACAGTAAGTACAGCTCTATCAGGCCAGTAAGCTTTAACTGGACCTGTGAGCTGGCTGCGGTCAGGCCATCCTCTCTGACAGTATGACATGACCTCCGAGCAAACACTGTCTTCCTGCAGTTGCTCTCTCAGTTGTGCCATGTATGTTGAGCTGGCGGGCATGCTATTGATGATTTCATCCACATATATGTTTGTGTCTTCCATTAAGTCGTTGTCTGTCAGTTTTGAACTTGAGTTTTGACTGACAGGTGAGCGTGAGAGAGTGTCGGCTGTAAACAGCGCTTTGCCAGGTGTGTGTGAGATTGTGTAACTGTACCTCATGAGTCTGAGTCGAAACCGCTGGATCCTGGGAGGAAGCTCAGTTAGTGCCTGGTGACCTAGCAGGCTGACAAGTGGCTTGTGGTCAGTTTCCATGGCAAAATGTCTCCCAATTAGGAAGTCTCTAAAACGCTCACACCCCCATGTCAATCCTAGCGCCTCCTTCTCCACCTGGGCGTACCTCTGTTCTGTCTCTGTCATAGAGCGCGATGCGTACGCGACTGGTTTCCACTGCTCTCCCTCCTTCTGTAGGAGGACCGCACCCAGTCCGTAGGAAGAGGCATCCGCAGACAGTTTCAGCTCTTTGTTGGGGTCGTAAAGTGTCAGCACTGGAGGTGATGTGAGATCATTTTTCAGCTGGTCAAACGCTTTCTGTTGTGCACAGCCCCAGACCCACTGATACTTCTTTGAGAGAAGGTCTCTCAGCGGCTTGTCCTTTTCGGCTAGACCTGGAATGTATTTTCCCAGCTGGTTTAACATTCCCAGGAAACTGCGAACCTCTCCTGTGTTGGACCGCTCTCTCATGGACATGACAGCCTTTACCTTGTCTGGGTCTGGCTGCACACCATCAGCTGACAGAATATGACCTAGGAACTTGACTTCACGTTTGCTTAGCTCACACTTCTCCATGTTTAGTGTGACCCCGGCGTCTTGGAGCTTGTTGAGGACAGTGTGTAGTCTGATGTCGTGCTGCTGTTGATCTCTCCCCCAGATGAGGACGTCATCCATGTGACATACAACCCCCTGCAGCCCGTCGATAATCATCGACATGCGCCGCTGAAAATGTTCTGGGGCTGACGATATGCCGAAGGGCAGTCTGTTAAAGTAAAAGCGTCCAAAGGGAGTTATGAACGTTGTGTACAGTGACGACTCGGAGGACAATGGAATCTGCCAAAATCCTCTGTTGGCATCTAACTTGCTGAAGATCTGGGCTCCTGCCAGAGATCCAATTGTCTGCTCAACTGAAGGCAATATGTATTTCTCCCTGCGAACTGCTTCGTTGAGGCGGGTGAGGTTGACGCAGATGCGCACTGAGCCAGTCTTTGTGGGCACCGGAACCATGCCCGAACACCAGTCGGTCGGCTCTTCAACTCTGGAGATGACCCCAATGTCCTCCATTTTTTTGAGCTCCTCTTTCACTTTGTGGAGTAGAGGGATGGGGACCCGTCTAGGTGTGGCCAGGGAATAGGGAATAGCGTCTGGCCTGAGTTTAATAGTGTATGGCTGCTGCATCATACCTAAACCCTGACACAACTTTGGGTAGGACTCTTCCATCTCTGACTTGTCTATGCTGTCTGCTCTGTAGACTAGTTTAAGCTTTACACTTGCTGGTCTGCTTAACAAGGCTACGTTTAAGTCCTTGACAACGTAAACATCCTCCTGTATCACCTGCTCTCCTTTGCATAGTGACTCTCTGTATCTGCCTAAAACAGATAGAAGCATGCGACCTGGGCCAAATAGTGGTCTGTCAGGCTTAGCTAACTGTGTGTTGCTCTCAGCAATGGCATAATAGGTCTGGGCTGGAATAACTGAGACATCAGCTCCTGTGTCTATCTTAAACCTGACCTTATGGTCCCTTATAGTCAAATCAGCATACCATGGGTCTAAACCTGCATCTACTGAGCCTAGGAACAAGGGAGTGTCATCATCATTATCATAGCAACTTTCTGTTTCTACAACATGTACTGCTTTGGTAGATTTACATACTTTACTGTAATGACCTCTCTTTCCACATGCATGACATGTCACCTCTCTGGCTGGGCCATTTGCATGACCAGGGGACTTTCCACATCTGTAGCATGACTGGCGATCAGATGATGGCTGTGGTTTTGTTGATGGGTGCATTGGTTGATGAGGGGACTTTGGGGTGAATGGGTTTTGTCTTCTGCCTTTTGTTACTGCATCAATGTCCATTCTACCCCCTCCTCTGAGGTCTGTTTGCTGCCTTTTAATCACTTCGGACTGTCTGGCCATATTGACTGCTTTTTCGAGCGTCAAATCCTTGTCTAACTGCATCCTCACAGCTAGACTGGTGTCTCTCAACCCCACTACGAGCCGGTCTCTTATTAACTCGTTGCGGAGTGCTCCGTATTTGCAGTTTTCTGCTAGGGCATACAATGCAGTAATGAAAGCGTCTACAGCCTCGTTTGGTTGCTGCACTCTCTGATTGAATCTTGCCCTCTCATATATCACGTTCTTTCTAGGCACAAAGTACGTTTCAAGTGTGGCTTTTACCGAAGTATACTGCTGTCTCTGTGCGTCGGATAAATCATGACCCCGTAGGATGTCGTCTGCTTCATCCCCCATGCAGTAGATCAGCGTGTTCACCTGGTTAGCTTCCATGCTAAGATGGAGGTTGCTGGCCAGTCTGAATCTCTCGAACCTGCGTATCCATCGCTCCCAGTCCTGAGGCTTTGCAAAGTCGAATGCTTCAGGTGGTTGGATGGTGAACGTTGCGCTCGGAGGAGCGTTAGCATTAGCATGTAGCTGGGGAGGTTGCGGAGGCTGTGCAGCCGGTGCGGCTGCAGCTCCGTCGTCGTCTAACATCTCGCCGCTTGCAGACGTTAACTTTCCACAACTCTCTTCCCAACTTCAACCTAGCTCTTTACCGCTGCCCACGTTCTGACACCATGTCGTGGTAAGCGTAATGTAAAGTAATACAGACAGTTTAGAGCATGGTGGTTACTTTATTCAGGCTTGTACTCTCCATGTCATTTGCTAGTAGCATGACTCGTCGTGTCCACATCCGGTCACATACATCCTGTTAGCTCTATCACAATAAAAGCATAACAGCTAACACCACACTGTAGGCCCACCCCTGCTCTTCTCCCCCCTGGGAGACCCTACCGTCCAGCCAGTGAGTGGACAAAGAGAAATAAGCCAGCAAGGCAGGGGCATAAATACAAAATAGCAACGGAAGGAAAATCCTCCAAGGAGATCACTGATTGGCAGACACAAACAGAGGGTCTTGTCGCAGCCAATCAGCGCGAGCCACCCGAGAGACCCGGAACCAACAGTCTCTTCAAGAGATAAACCAGATACTCTTTGGTGTCGGGTTACTCTGCAAAACAAGTTCCTTATCTCTCTAGATCTTCAAGGAATGCAACACACACACATTTCCCCTCCTTCCCTCTCTTCGGCTTCACAGTCTTAACACACATTGTTATTTGGTGTTTTCAAGATATGCTTAAGATATAATCGTTTATAGTTGACTAAACATTCACTTCAAGACCCTCACATCGTACAAGGAAAAACTTCCGGAGAAAACCCACAGTTTAAAGGGGGAAAATGGGAGAAACCTCAGGGAGAGCAACAGAGGGGTCAGGTTCAAGCCGGGGGTCAGGTTATTCGCCTGCAAGAAAAGGCGCTGGTGCGGGACCGTAGCAGGATGTGACGCATATATATTTTTTAAAGCTCCCATATCATGGCCATTTCCACTGATCATATTTCCATTGTTGAGGTATACTAAAATAGATTTATACTGTGCAATTTTCCAAACTCACATTGGTTTCTCATACAGCATCTCTGTAAAGTATGTGTATTCAGCAGTATTCACTAGGCTTGTTTGAGACGCGATGCGGCTCGCCTCGAAAGTAGACGAGAATAGCTGATCGCAGCCGGGGGAGGTCTCAAGAAGCTCGCCTGAAGTCGGACAGCTCCGAGTCGGCTTTGTCTTCTTCTTCTTCTCTCGGTTTTTTGGCGGATTGCAAACAACTTTAAGGTGCATACCGCCACCTCCGGAGTCGACTTGACCCGGTTTGCATTTATAAAGAATGCACAAATGTGTTTATTCGTTAATGTCAGATATGTACTAAGTAAATACATTTGTTCCTCCTCAACATTAGATTCAACTTTATTGTTATTGCACATATTACAGATACTGAGACAACGAAATGCAGTTTAGCTTCTAACCAGGAGTGCAACAAGCAGTAAAGTGAAAAGTAATGTACACAATCTACAGAATAAAATATAGAATGAATTGAATGATGAATAAACAGTGAGGGGTATGAATACACTAGATATACACAGCAGCCTGTGAGCAGTATGAACAGTGTGTATGAATATGCTAAGATATATAAAGTATGAAAACGGTAAGCAGTACAAGTATAGTATAAAATATATAGATATTAATTTCATGATGATAAACATTGTGGAACAATGATGAAAAATGTTAATGGAAGGGGCGACGTAACACTGACACAAAACAACAACAACCTTTTACCGAGCCAATGGAGAGTTTCATCACCAGCACGTGGTGAACACCACCAATGAGCGCTCAGCTCGAGATACCAGGGAGTCGTTTCCCATCAAGCATTTCGCTTCCGCAGCCCGTGGAGAGAAACTGCGCCGCCTCGCCGCTCCTCACTCTCAAGTCTGCGGGCGTCTTTGTCCCGCGAGATTTCAACGTCTCATGTAGGTGAGCCTCCAGAGCAAGTCGGACAAAATGACTAACCATCATGCAACGCACTAGCAAGACGTTGATCGCAACTGTGCAGGTCTCGCTTGTCTCAAACAAGCATGGGTTGCAGTCGAATAGTCTATTTTGCTTAGGAACCTTCCTAACGGAGTGAAATGACCCGGAAGTACCTCAGTAGCAGCCATGATAAGTGCCGTTCGAATTCGTCTACATGATAGGAAAGGAGGTTTCAAACTTCCTTTATAACCTCCTTTAGCTAGGAACCACTGGACCTTCCTAAGCTAAAGGAGAGGAGAAAATGCTGCCCCACAATGCCTTGCAGCCACAGCATTTGCCGTCACACAACAGTCGGCCGTTCACAGAAACAAACGATTATGACGGAGAAATTATATCATGAAAGTTACGGTGCTTATTAAGCTGCCAAAGTTGCCAAAGTGCTTTGTTTTTAACGTTCATCAGTATTATAATCAAAAAGAGAAATATTATCAAATAAAGTCAACATTTCACAGAGCTGTGTGGGTTTTGTTCAACTTTTAAAAGATGTTTGAATGGTGATATACACAGTGATAGATGTTAAGGACTAACGTTTATAATAAATACATTTGTATTTGTTTGAAGATCTTTTCATACAATCATACGTATTGGGATCATTTGTATTAATGTGGACCGGAGGGAGAGGGTGACGAGCATACGTTTCACTTTCCTTTTTTATTTCAATTCCAACTTTGGTCATGAAGAATATGTTTCTCTGTTGTCCACGTTCATAAAGCATAAAATAACAGCATCAGAGCACGGTGCAGAGTCTCGAGATGAGTTTACAATAGTCCCTCGTTCTTATTAAACATCCATGTTGTAGTCCGCTGTATAGAAAACTGTGGTTTCCATGGTTTCCCCACAGCAGCAGACGCACAAAAGGACGTCCGCTGGTGCATCATAAACACGTCGGATAGTGAAAGTGCAGTCGGATTCTCTAAAGTACTGCAGTCTCTTCTCCTAAATCATTCTAAATTGAATTCTCCTATGCACTATCCCTTAACCCCGTGACGTTTCACTCAGAGGTCAAGGAATAGACGATAGGGTTAGAACTTAGGAGCTGATTTTTAAACTATTCGACTGCAACCCTAGTCTCTCCACTAAACGGCTCGTTGCAGCTCCCCCCCCCCCCACCCTCCCTGTGAGCCCAGTGTGCTCCGATTGGTCGGGACGTTGTGAATCGCGCTGAGCTCCGTGGAGGTGTGATTTCCTTGTTTAGCGATACACAGCCTAACACAGCCAAACTCATCCTGAGCACACACAAAGTCACAGCCGAAGTAAAAACAATAAGTGTGGCTTGATATTGAGTAAGAAAAAGGTTTATAGGTTGATAAACGCTGTGAGAATGGGTCTGCAGAGAGAATTTTGCCGCGATCCCAACTGTCTGTTATCATCCTGCAGCCAGGGAGGAGAAATCAGCAGAGCTGCCTGCACTGAGTGTGTGTGTGTGAGGAAGTCCGTGGATTGGTTCATTTGGACCAATCAGCGGGGGCTTAACGTAACGGCTCCACGGATTGGCCCATTTGGTTCCGGGTACCGCATGACCGTATCGCGTCATAGTTCTGGGCGTGGCTACTGGGTATTCCTACGACACAGTACTCAGGAAGTAAACAATGGACAATGACATATCTCCAACGAGGCGTTTTGGGGAGGTATTTTCTGTGTTAGAGTTTTACTCACTACAGGGTGTACTTTGAGGGTTTTCACTCTGCACACCGTTTACATGCATAAAAACCTTCATAACACACAAGGGGATGGGTATTAACCGGAAAAGCATTTTTATTTTATTTCCTTCTTATTTTTGTCTAAGCTCAAGGGAGCCAGAGTAGAGGGCCTAAAGAGCCGCATGCGGCTCGAGAGCCACGGGTTGCCGACCCCTGTTCTAGTCGAAGGTCTGGTTATTAACAATTATTAATGTTTATTAATATAAATAAAACTGCTAGAATTAGTTAAATCATAATTGATAACCTAATATATTTAATTATACATGAATAAATGTTCTATTATTTATTTTATA
Source organism: Gobionotothen gibberifrons (assembly GCA_943591055.1). Lineage (NCBI taxonomy): Eukaryota > Metazoa > Chordata > Actinopteri > Perciformes > Nototheniidae > Gobionotothen > Gobionotothen gibberifrons. The sequence goes on from CALSBZ010025894.1 coordinate 48,689, forward strand.
TATCATTTATTATTAATTATTATATTTGTATAACTTATATTACATCAAATCACCTGTTTGCACCACGTTGTATACAAGGAAAATGACAGCCAGTTTATGAAGTTGCATCAAATAGTAACAAGAAGTTTACTAGACTATAAATAAGGATATCTGATTAATACCTGAAGAATGACTTAACAGGAAGACCATGTCCATAGCTAGTAAAAGTCGAAGAATATTTACATTTTTAGTTTTCATTTCATTTCAAACCTTTATTTAACCAGGTGTATCCCATTGAGATCATCGATCTCTTTTTCAAGGGAGACCTGCAGCAATTAGGTTACACATGAAGACATAAAAACAGAAAACAACAAAAGGACATCATACAACATAGTTACAGGGTTACAATGTACATACCTAACGACATTTACAGGTACCAACAGTATCAGATTGCATAGCATCTATCCGAGCTTTAAAAACATGCACTGGAACCAAATCACTCAGTTTCCATTATTTTTGAAGACTGTTCCAAGCAAGAGGAGCTGTGCACATAAAAGCTATTTTCCCTAAGTCAGTCCTAGCACTTGGCACATGTAACAAAACCACATCATGAGATCTCAGGCAATAGCTACTTGCAACTCTCCGTGTAATTAGAGAGCAGGCACCGAGCCTTCGCAGCAGCTGGCCCCAGGCTCTGGAACACGCTGCCCCTCCATGTGAGGTCTCTGGCCTTCTAGTCAGAGCGGAGCACGACTCCTGACATTTCCCTGTGTGTTATTTTGTATTTGTGCTGTTGTATTTTTTGTAAAATGTTGTTATTGTAAAGCACTTTTATTGTATGTACAGCACTTTGGCTCGACCAAAAATCGTTTTAAAAATGGGCTTTATAAATAAAACCTGATTTGATTTGATTTGATATAATATGGTAGTTTACCCCACATGGCTTTGTAGATGAACATGTACCAGTGACTGAGCCTCCGTACAGTGAGTCAAGGCAAACCTGCCCTGGCATACAGGGTACAGTGATGAGTTAATACTTTACCATTAGTAACAAATCTCAGTGTGCAGTGATAGGTGGCATCTAACTTGATCAAGTAATGGGCAGGTGCATTCATATAGATCAGATCACCATAGTCCAGCACGGGTCAAAAGGTCACAGAGACTAGCCTTTTCCTGGCCTCAAGTGAGAAACAGGACTTGTTTCTGAAAAATAAACCTAGCTTCACCCTCAGCTTTCTAAGCAGATTATTGACCTGAAGTTTAAAATGGAGGCAATTATCAAGTACTTTTCCTTGCGTAGTAACAATATCCAAAGCGGTCTCCGGTGTCTTTTTGGCTTTCGAAAATAGCATTACCTTAGTTTTATCAACATTTAAAATAAGCTTCAGCTCAGAGAGCTGAGTCTGAATAATATTAACAACAGCCTGCAATTTAACAACAGCCTCCGTCATGGAGGGACCTGCACAATACATCACGGTATCGTCCACATACAAATGTAAAGTTGCTCCATCCATATTTTGACGTAAACTGTTGATATAGATGGAGAATAATAGTGGACCTAAAACAGAACCTTGGGGAACACCATTTGTAATGTTTAACCACTGAGAAGAGAGCCCATCAAACTGAACACATTGGGACCTTTCAGAGAGGTAGTTCAAGAACCACCCCACTGCATGGCTGGATATGCCAATACTGACCAGCCTCTGCTTCAGGATATGATGATCGACTCAAACTCACTCTTTTGACAACATTAAACAAACCAGCTTTTAAATTATTTTTTCATTTATTAAGACAACAAATAAAAACACACAAAAACTAAACTAATAACTCAGACACAAATGTATTCATTTTTATAAAATAGAAATAACACAATAATACTAATCATAATAATGATAATTTTATTGACCAATGAATTGTTTTAAATTCAGTGTCCTTTATCCACGCATGCAAATAAACCACTATTAGAAACTGTAAATGATTCATTAATACTGACAATAATTAGTATCAAACCATTATTATTGAATGTGTACGTTTATTTCAAACACTTTAATGTGTTGTAGAGAAAGATCTCATCCTTAATCAAAGATATATCTGTTTTACAAAAAATCAAGCAAATGTAACATTTGAAGACTTAGATCATTCTTCAAAAGACAGAACAGCCTCAATATGCACACGGCTCTGGATCTGTGGGCGGAGCTTTGATGCGCATGTAGCAATAACACTTCCGCATAGCCTGCACTCGTGTTTCCTCGCGCCCCTCTCCTCTGGAAGCCTCCTCCCTCCTCGACTCCTCCGCACGCATTTAAGGAATCATGACGTCCTTCAACGATCGATTTCCGGGTCAAGTTGAGGATGGATATTGGGATAAACCTTGTGAGTTTTCCTGATAAATCAGTAGACAGATTGATATGATTGTTTTGTCTGTATGTGGAGATGTTTGATGATAACAGCAGCAATGGACTGAATCAATCAGTACACTGTGACGGGAGCTTCAATTGGGACAACTGTAGTTAAACATATTAAGTTGTTGTCAATTGCAGATATTGCTCTTCTTAACCTCTTAAACCCGAAGTACGCCCACGTGGGGCCCCCCCACACATAATTTTTTGAGACTATGTCTCAGGGCTTCTTAACATGCATGAAACATACATGAAACTATTAATGTTCCATACCCTTTTAAAGTTAAGAAACGCCGCTAACTGACAATATGAACCATTTTTAGCTAAAAAAAACACAACAGCAATACCAAGCCTTTGAATTAGCATTGAGCGAAAAAATACTAACTAACGCTAACGGAGTTTTACACAGAACTCACGGTAGAAATGCCCTTATTTCTATCTTAACTGCACAAACAAGATATACGATTTAAAGCTGAGACTCCACAGAATCCAGACATGTAATGTCATCACTGTACGACCCCGAATTGTGGAGCTATCAGCCAGAAAAGAGAAAGTAAACAACATCCGGTTTCAAAAATATTACAATAACTACGTCTTACCTTTTTTGATTTGTGATCAAAAGTTGTGTTCACCGGAATAAAAACGCCGCACAAGGTTAATCCAATGTCTTTGTGTCACGTAGAATTTTTTACTGATAATCCATCATCATATTTATGGCAATATACTGGGTATAAAGTTTTGCAGTCCATTCTTGCACTTTCAGATATGCTCCGTTTGCTTCTCTATTATGTCCGCCATGGTAATGTTTACATGGATTTGGGAACTGCCCCTCGATTCTATTGGATCTGATGGTTAAGAAAAAGGTGTAAATCACACAAATCGACCAATGGGTTCCAGAGATATGGTCCTGCGTAAACTATAAAGAATGCCAGCCAGCCTAAGTACTTTACGCAGCTGACGTCCGATATTGTTTTCACGTGGAAAGGAAGCAGGAATTCCAGCAGCACCCAGAGCGCAGGAGCACAGAGCGGACAGCAGATACCGAGCAGATTACAACGAGCAGATTACAACATTTGCGTTGAGGACTTTTTCTGTACTTTTACTTTAGTCAAATAATGGCTCACAGGAAAGAGATGCTTACTACTTTACAGGCAATGGAAATGGTGACTAATGTTGACAGCGATGCAGATATGTTACCTGTTGATTCTGAGTCAGACGACGAGGATCTCTTGCAGCCAGAACGTAACCCGGACGGTTGTGACTCTGATGACGACATTTCACCACGGCAAAGGTAGGCTATGTAATCTCTCTCTTTTTATCTATTACTTATTTATTTGGTGTACGATTAAGATAAAATAAGATGAACCTTTATTAATCCCCGAGGGGAAATTCAGTTGTACAAAGCAGCAACAGGGTAAGCGTCACGAGACGTAATTATTGTAATATTTTTGTTGTTCTTTTCTGGCTGATAGCTCCGCAATTCGGGGTCGTACAGTGATGACATTACATGTCTGGATTCTGTGGAATCTCAGCTTTAAATCGTATATCTTGTTTGTGCAGTTAAGATAGTAATAAGGGCATTTCTACCGTGAGTTCTGTGTAAAACTCCGTTAGCATTAGTTAGCATTTTTTCGCTGTTGTGCTTTTTTTAAGCTAAAAATGGTTCATATATTCAGTTAGCGGAGTTTCTTAACTTTAAAAGGGTATGGAACATTAATAGTTTCATAAATGTTAAGAAGCCCTGAGACATAGTCTCGAAATAATACTGTGGGGGTCACTAAATGTATTGCATTCACACGTTCAAAATGCCATGTTTACTGCCAAGGAAACAGGAATTACAGGAATTCATCTAATCCCTTTGTTTTTCCACATTTGTTTTCATAGTGATGGAGATGAGGATGAAATGGCTTCTGGACCCCCACCATTGTCTACTTTCACCCAACCCACACCTGCCTCACCCTCACATTCCTCATCTTTCACTAGAAAGAGATCTGCACCCGTATTGGCCACAGCCTGCATCCAAAAAGCACTCACTTCCAAAGGTACCATCGTCTGCTTTCTACCAGCTTTCTGCAGCGTCAGACACATCTATAAAACCCAGGAAGCGTGGCCAAGGTGGGGCTCCCACTCCTCAGCCAGGAAAAAGAAAAGCATCAGATAAATGTGTAAAACCCAGGAAGCGTGGCAGAGGCTCTTCCTCTTCCAGAACGACAGAAGAAGAACTCGGGTGGCACAACAGAGAGGAGAATGACCAAACACCAGAGCCACTGAATTTCACGCCAGCCAGGGTCCCAGGCCCAACGCTCGACCCCACTGTAGCATGGTCTCCCCTCTCCATTTTCAGACTTTTTTTTAGCACTTCCGTGGTTCACACCATCATTACCAACACAAACGCCAACGCCCTGAAAAGAAGGTGAGGACACCATTGCACTGCGTGAAGTGCCAGGTACCTCTGTGCTTGACTCCCAAAAAAAATTGTTACCAGGAGTGGCATGCCAAAATGTTGGCAAAAATATAACACATCCAGGGAGCAGACATTGAGTGGGAGACAGGAGAATGGCAGCCAAGCTGTCCTCCCTGCTGGACGATGTGTCCCACCCCCTCCAGGACACCCTGTCCTCACTGTGCAGCACCTTCAGCGACAGGCTGCTGCACCCCCGCTGTCTCACGGAGAGATACCGCAGGTCCTTCCTTCCTGCAGCGGTCAGACTCTACAACCAGCACTGCCCCTAGTAGACCCTCCTACACACACACCACAACACGGACTATAACACCCCTTGCTGCTAAATACAAATACAAACCAACTTTGTGCAATATGTGTGCTATATGTGCAATATATATATATGCCATTAATAACTGTCATTTATACCTGGCTGCTAAACCCTGGTCTACTTGATTTGTTGATTTGATTTGTTTTTGATCTGTATTTTTGAAAATGATGTAACTTTTTTAGTTTTTATCATTTCTTTTTAGCATATTGTTTATTGTTTATTATATTATAACTTAGTACTTTTTTAGCATGTTGTTTATTATATTATAACGTAGTACTTTTTTTAACCTATTTAAGATATGCAACACAAAGCTGTCTGTGGTTCTTTCCTGCTGTAACGCTGCACATTTCCCCTCTGTGGGACTAATAAAGGTATTCTGATTCTGATATTTTTTCTTTTTTTTTTTACAACAGTTGTATTTGGATGGAATGAATACCTATAGTGAAAATTCAAAGTAAAAAAATTATTTTTACAGTGAAAAAGGTCAAATGGAACCGACGGTTCCCAAATTACCCAGAGGTGAGTCCGCCTGGACTTTATTTTTCTAAATCTCTCTAAAAAGGTCGAATTTCACTTGTTTTGCATCAATCTTGATACAGGGTACTTATTATATGTTATAGTTTGGATTCCTAAAGCTTTTAGTCTACTAACCCATCATGCAAGGGTGGTTTTCACTATAAGTAAAGTTTTTAGTTTTTTTCATTAGAATTTACATGTTTTTACTATGTTCCATCTGAATTTACTTTAAAATAAAAAATATATATATTGATTCTGACACTTCTACATCCAAATCACAGATGTAACCTTGCTTTGAGAAAAATAATTATTAATTTATCCCTTTTAGAAGTGAAGATATATCATTTGTTGTGTTAGTGGCATTTTCGAGCCTGAAACCTGAAAAACAGGCTCAGGGCTTAAGAGGTTAATTCACTTTGCATGTCTTGAGGCTACGGTTGTGTTTTAAATTAAATGATTTACTTAAAAAAAATGACAGTGCTAACAGTAAATGAACAATTGTCTTTAATTGTCAGGTCCAATTAAAAAATGTTTACGGTTCCATCATGTCTTTATGTTTTAAAGATAACAATTAGAAAGAGAAATCCTTAGTTTAAAGTAGGTGTTGTTGCAATTCATGTCCACTAGATGTCAGTAGTCTGCTGGAGTCCATGTTCAGAATGAATAGGTAAAGGACAGTTTTCAGTAAGACCTGGATTGCAGTCGAATAGTTTAAAAATCAGCTCCTAAATTCTAACCCTATCGTCTATTCCTTGAGTGAAACGTCACGGGGTTAAGGGATAGTGCATAGGAGAATTCAAAAGGATTTAGGAGAAGAGACTGCAGTACTTTAGAGAATCCGACTCAGGGCCGTGGGAAGTAGGGGTGCTGAGGGTGCTGCAGCACCCCCTGGTGGAGAACAGGGGATCTGCACTTCCACAAGATATAATACAAATATAATACAAAAAAAACGAATGTTCAGCCTTGATGTAACAACATTCATAATTAAGTAAAGATAACACCCTTTTCACCCCGGTTACATTTTCCATTTGCCCTGTACGATGGGCATAAATATGCATAAATAAATCTATGTTAACTGGTAAAAATAAGATATGAATGAACAACACAAATAAAATAAGGTACATTTATTTGTTATTGGCTATGGTAGGTTATTGGAAATGTTCACATATTTATTTGATTATTAAAATGTAAACCGATCTTTTTCATATGGGTGTTTTAGAGTTGTACCCCCTAGATCAGTCTCTAGTAATTGTGTGCTCAAAGTGCACCAGATTGAAGCATTTAACTTTAAAATGTTAAAAAAATCTTCCCGGGGGGGCACCTAGAGGATGTGAAGTCCACCCCCCAATTAAAACATGTTATAATACTAAATATATTTGAAACCTTTTTATATAAGCTGTCCACCATGTCAATAACTTTCTCTTTTTGTAGTGTATTTGTCTTTTGTAGAGGTTTTTCATTGCCAGCTAAAATCTTGCCTATAGGGCAGCACATTGGTCAGAACCAGCCCTGGTGTCATCCCCACAGCACCCCCCATTTGAAACATGTTCCCACGGCTATGAGGATTCCGACTGCACTTTCACTATCCGACGTGTTTATGATGCGCCAGCGGACGTCCTTTTGTGTGTCTGCTGCTGTGGGAAACCATGGAAACCACAGTTTTCTATACAGCG
>CALSBZ010025899.1:0-19438 GCA_943591055.1 Gobionotothen gibberifrons
AGCTTTATTTAACAGCTGGTCTTATGTCTGTGACCCCTCCTGTTGTTCATTGATAAGCCTGAAACATGCACTTGTCAAGGTTCAGAGGCAACTTTTGCAAATATGGCAGTAGCCATCGATCATCTTAAGATAAGATATACTTTATTGATCCCAAGTTGGAAACATTTGCGTTACATCAGCATGTGTAATAGTTGTAAATACTGTATGCAGTGGTGTTTATTTGTAAATCATTTAGTATACAGCAATCACAACAATTCTGTGTTTTATATTTAATAATTCTGTGTTCTTTATTTATTGATTGTTCAATACCTGACAAGGCCGGAGATGAAAAACTTGGGTCACAGGTTCCTCAACAGTGCATTACATCTATCAATATTTGTGTATACCTCCACCATTAAACTGTCATATTCTGCACATTTCTTATACTATCTACATACATCTTATAAGAGTATAATACATATGTATAATATCAGTTAAAATAAGTGCTTCAACATAGTTAACATTGCTGGAGGTATACACAAATGCACTGTTGAGGAACCTGGACCCAAGTTTTTCATTCATTGCATAACTACACCGTTTGTGTATATGATATGTCATTAAACCTTAGAAAATCTTGAAATCTTGAAAGGGATGTGCAAAATAGTCATTATATACAGTCTTTAATTAACTATTAGTAGAGAATAACGAGTAATGGATATACTTTATAGGGATCCTATTAATATCTAATAATGAAATTCCATAACATGCTTTAACCACTAGGTGTCCCTTTATATCAGCTGTGCACGTTTATGATGTAAATACAGCCTATCTACCAATTGGATCAAATATAAAAGTCAGCCGAATTAGTGTTGATACTGCAAGGAGACGTATTGTGTGAAAATAAATGTAAGATGTTGTTTAATTGTTGATATATTTATGATCCACGTCTCGTTTTCAGTGTTGGCGGCAGTTCCTCATGTTTGTCTAGAGGGCTCTATAAATAGAGAACTACGGCAGATATGTAATATTTAATGCAGCCGAACCATGTATTACAATGCTGTTATGTGATGAGCTCCAAATAGAAAAGCAAGCACAATCGGAATAATGTATTATTTTATTTTTAAAAAGTGTTTTCGGATTTCACATCAACAGGAGTCCGGTTAACTAAAATGTCCGTGCGGAACAATACCCCAACCCATAGATCCGTTCGGTCTGTTTCCGGTATTTGTTTATGATGATGTGATGTGAGATGTGAGACTGGAATTGCACAGGGGAAAATAACGTATCTATGCCACAATTGTAGATGCAGATTTTGTTAAACTAATACGTTTGCGCTGTGGACCAATACTATGCATTGACGGGGTAGCAATAAAGATAACACCATTAAACAGTTACACAACATAACAGAAATAATATCGATAGCAGCGTCCCTAGCAACCACCTTGGTAACAATGAAACTAACCTTAAAATAAGCATTTTACGCCGAGAATAAAACGAAGTTCGGCCATGTTTTTTTTTTCTGCAGGGAGAAATGTGAAGATCACGTGACATAGACGCCAGCCATTGGAATGAATGGTGAAAAAAAACGTAGGGATCTTACAATTTCAGAGGCGTTTTTGTAGAAATACTACGTCCTACGTTGTGGACCAACGTAGTTATTACACGTTTTTTTATGAGACTGGGTTGGACAGACAGACAGAGTCTCTGTCACTGACTGAGGGGCTTCCTGTGTAATGGTGGATATGAGTGAAGGTGTATGAAGTTGATCCTGACTGTGTTTCTTCCTGCAGGATGGACCATGGTGGACTGCAGTGGTTGAAACCTGGTCTGAGGAAGTGTGAGTGTGTTTTCAGTTTGATTCATCAGAGCTGCACAGGTTACACTAATAAACACATTTCATAACAGACAAACCAACAGGAAGCTCACTTCTTCTCTTCACCGTCTTAGTTTAAAGCTACCCACTCTCTTCAGTCTGCATACAAATGACACGACTTTACACATTGGAAATGCGTGCAATAGATACGCAGAAGTCCGATTTTGCTTGCATACTGTATGATACGCTAACCATTCCCATTGAGTTCTGAGGCCAAGTTTTGCGTGCATATGATACGCCCAACCCGGTATCACAGCAAGACGTGAACATGTGACGATTTACCATGCTGGAAGACGTGAAGATGTCACGATTTCGTCCCTTCAAACGTGACAGTTACACGGTATTGTTAACATGGCCCAAATACCCGGAAATGCCAAGCAAATGCCAAGCAAATGCTGTACCACGACGGTCGGTTGTTATTGTCAATATTAATATAATAATGATTTATTTTGTAATAGCCACACTCGATTTCCCCAATTTTCTTGTCGCCCCAGCTGGTTGACACCTCTTTTAGCAGAAACAAATGCTACATTAATGTATTAAATCGATGTTAATCCATGTGTGTGGATGTGGAATTAACGGACGTGACGTTGTGCGATTGCGTTGCCAGGCAACACCTTGGGTTCATGTTAATTTACAAACTCTTCAACTAGAACCGCAGTTATATTTAAAAACATTTTAGAAGGCCTCACGAAATGCTTTAATGTAAATTTAAATTTAAATGTGAAGGACTGTCTGTGTGTATAACAAAATACATCCATCATAAACAATACCGGAATCAGACGTAGGCAAGATCCTCAGCTCGGTGATTGGATGGTTTAGCTGCAATGCATGTTGGGATATGGTGTTTATGTGATGTGAAATCCGAAAACATTTAAAAAAAAAAATAATAATACTTTATTCCGAGTGTGCTTGCTTTTCTCTTTGGAGGTCATCACATAACGGCATTGTAATACACGGTTCGGCTGCATTCAATATTACATATCTGCCGTAATTCTCTATTTATAGAGCCCTGATGAGAAGACTTCTAGACAAACAGGAACAACTGCTGCCAAAACTGGAAACGTGATGTGGATCATGTATATGATATGTCAATAAACCTTTGAAAATCTTGAAATCTTGAAAGGGATGTGGAAAATAGCCATTATATACAGTTTTTAATTAACTATTAATAGAGAATAACGAGTAATAAATATACTTTATAGAGATCTGCAGATAAACGTTTAGTGTTCTCAAGCAGCTATCAAATATCTCGCCTGATTGTTGGCACTTGACAATCACCTTTCCCTGAATTGTACTCAGGTGTAACTAAAGTCTGCTTTAAGGATTGTTTATATTTCACATCATTAATCAGAATCTGCAAAGTAACTAAAATAAATGTAGTGGAGTAAAAACACCAGGTTAACCTCTGAATTGTAGTGAAGTAGAATTACAAAGTAACAATGAGCTGTCATGTGGGTGTATATTAATGCTGCCCATTATAATATGAAAACAAGTGATTTTCACCCATTTATGAATTACATGTTTTAAATTTGTACACACCAATTTGTTTCCTATCGCCTAAACCTCCAGGGCTGTACACAGTTTAATACTGTCAACTTCTAATTTTGGGGAAAACGAAAACGTCTTTTAAAACTACAATTCCCAGTAGAGACGTGCCATAGAGAACATGTTGCGAAACACAATAGCCAGCATGTGTAGTTCTGGGGGGGCGTTCGAGTCCAGTTTTGGATAGTCTGTCGTGGTTTCGTTCCATTTCAAAGAGCTTTGACGCTCGGCGTAACCTTGGCGCACTGACACTCCAACATCCAATCCCAGAGTTTGAAGATTAATCACAGGGTTTGTCAACAGGACTGTAGTCCCAAACGATAGCTGGGGATTATGGGTAGTGTAGTGTCTTCGGCCATCCTAAACTCTGATTTTCTTTCGGATATCATATCGCATTAACACCATATCCCAACGTGCATTGCGGCTAAAACATCCAATCAACGAGCTTCAAGCTGAGGATCTTGGGTCAGTTCAGTGGGTTTGTGTATCGCAATGATGCTCGAAATGTCCCTTATAGGCCTACGTCTGTTTCCGGTGACTTTATTTACGGCTAAAAAGCATGCTAAAAAGCCCAAGATTATAGAATTAAACGAATAAATTAAAACAAGGATTATTGTGTGTTATATAAATAACAGGGTGTTAGAAAAGAATAACAAATTAGAAGGAAAAAAAGATTTAAAAAATACAGATTTCAGTATCCTGAGGCTCTGAGCCCCATTTATTTTCCTCACAGACGGCAACAAAAGTCAGACATTATATGATATAAAATAAAAACAATAATTGTGGCTTGATATTGAGTAAGAACATGTTTTTATCATGGTTTTAATGAACCACACAGCTTCCAGTCTTCCACGACCCGACCGGAGAAAAATACGTGTTGCAGGCACGAAACATAATACCAATAGAAATACATTGCTTTTAAAATCGTTTTGTGTGACATGAAAAAAAAGGGGATAATCGTGTTGGTGAACACGAATCAATAGATTAAATGTCGTGACTATAACACGAAATTCCATGAGACTGGGTTGGCTCAAACATTAAGGGTTTCCCATTAATGCACCAGCGCTACAGTTGAATTTTCTACTGCAACACTCCCCACACGCACACACAGTGTACCCACGACTGTTACAATGAAGGCTCAATAATCAGCTCACGGCATATAGGTGTAAGCAGGGGTAAAGTTCTATTTTTATAAGTGGGGGGTGGACCTCACCTTCTCTAGTGGGGTCCGGGGGCATGCTCCCCCCGGAAGATTTGTGTCAGTCAGTAAAGTCGTTAATAAATGAACAGATGATAACCTGCAGCTGTTCTCTCCATCAGATGCCTGTGAACTGGAGCTGGACTCAAACACAGTTCACAGGAACCTTGAACTGTCTGAAGACAACAGGACGGTGACAGCTGTGGAGGAGGAGCAGCCATATCCTGATCATCCAGAGAGGTTTAATATCTACGAACAGCTAATGTGTATAGAAGCTCTGACTGGTCGCTGTTACTGGGAGGTCGAGTGGAAAGGAAGAGTTTATATATCAGTGACTTACAGAGGAATCAGGAGGAGAGGAGACGATAAGGACTGTAGGTTTGGAGAGAATGATCAGTCCTGGAGTCTGATCTGCTATGATGGTGATTACTATGTCTGGCACAATAACATAAAAACAAACCTCTCCTCCTCCTCCTCCTCCTCCTCCTCCTCCTCCTCCTCCTCCTCCTCCTCCTCCTCCTCCTCTGGTAGAGTAGCAGTGTATCTGGATCGTCCTGCTGGCTCTCTCTCCTTCTACAGAGTCTCCTCTGACACACTGATCCACCTCCACACCTCCAGAACCACATTCACTGAACCTCTCTATGCTGGGTTTGGGTTTGAGTCTGAGAGTCCCTCCTCAGTTTCTCTGGTTCCTCTGCAGGTCTGAGAGTCTCTCCTCAGTGTCTCTGGTACCTCTGCAGGTCTGGGAGTCTCTCCTCAGTGTCTCTGGTTCCTCTGCAGTTCTGAGAGTCTCTCCTCAGTGTCTCTGGTTCCTCTGCAGATCTGAGAGTCTCTCCTCAGTGTCTCTGGTTCCTCAGCAGGTCTGAGAGTCTCTCCTGACGACAGAAACTGACTGCAGATCAGTGGCTGAAATCAGTTCAGTGTGTTCACCATCAAACACCAACACGTTCTCACTCCCAACCCGTCACATGTTGACGGACGGTCAGGGCTCCTCCCTGTCACTCTATTACGCACAGGGTACCCCTTGAGAGTCAGTTTTCAACGGGCAGGGCATCCCATAGACCTTCATAGACCTCCCATAGCGTTGATAATAGACACCATGAGAACGCTCCCCGACGGTCGGTTGTTATTGTCAATATTAATATAATAATTCTTTATTTTGTAATAGTCACACTCGATTTCGCCGATTTTCTTGTTGCCCCAGCTGGTCGACACCTCTTTGAGCAGAAACAAAGGCTACGTTAATGTATTAAATCGATGTTAAACTATGTGTGTGGTTGTGGTTGCCAGGCAACGCAATCATTTACAAACTCTTCAACTACAACCCTAATTATATTTAAAAACATTTTAGAAGGCCTCACGAAATACTTTAATATAAATTAAAATGTAAATGTGAAGGTATGTGTGTAATGTGGTGATTGACATTATTCACCCACGGATCTATGGGTTGGGGTATTGTTCCGCACGGACATTTTAGTTAACCGGACTTCCTGTTGATGTGAAATCCGAAAAAAAATTTTTTAAATAAAATAATACTTTATTCAGAGTTTGCTTGCTTTTCTCTTTGAAGGTCATCACATAACGGCATTGTAATACACGGTTCGGCTGCATTAAATATTAGATATCTGCCGTAGTTCTCTATTTATAGAGCCCTGATGAGAAGACTTCTAGACAAACAGGAACAACTGCCGCCAAAACTGAATATGTGACGTGGATCATAAATATATCAGCAATTAAACAAAATCTTCAATTTCTCTTCACAATATAAGTCTCCTTGCAGTATCAATACTAATTCGGCTGACTTTTATATTTGATCCAATCGGTATATTGGTATATTTACACCATAACGGCGCACAGCTGATAAAAAGGGACACCTGGTGGTTAAAGCAAGTTATTGAAATGTATTATTTTTATTATTAGATATGAATAGGAGACACAGACATACAAACTAATAAGGCTTTATTTAAACATTAAAGAATACTTTAGGTTAAGGTCATATTTTGAATAAGAAAAAAGCTTTGGGGGTATAAATATTAAGCCTGACAAAGTACTAATATATTGCTGTCCTGCAATATTAACTACTGTATGTTTAAGCACTTATTTTAACTGATATTATACATATGTATTGTACTCTTATAAGATGTATGTAGATAGTATAAGAAATGTGCAGAATACGACAGTTTAATGGTGGAGGTACACACATATCGATAGATGTCTTGTAATGCACTGTTGAGGAACCTGCGACCTAAGTTTTTCATCTCCGACCTTGTCAGGTATTGAACATTCAATAAATAAAGAACACAGAATTATTAAATATAAAACACAGAATTTGTGTGATTATACTAAATGATTTACAAATAAACACCACTGCATATTTACAACTGTTACACATGTAACGCAAATGTTTCCAACTTGGGATCAATAAAATCTTATCTTAAGATGATTGATGGCTACTGCCATATTTGCAAAATGTGCCTCTGAACCTTGAGAAGTACATGTTTAAGGCTTATCAATTAACAACAGGAGGGGTCACAGACATAAGACCAGCTGTTAAATAAAGCTCTTCTGACCTTAGCTGTCATGTGGGTATTTATTAATGCTGCCCATTATGGGCACAAGCAATTTTCACCCATTTATTAATTATATGTTTTAAATGTGAGTGTTTCCTCTCCCCTAAACCTCCAGGGATGTACACAGTTTAATACTGGCAACTTCTTATCTTATTATGGGAAATACGAAAACGATTTTTAAAACTACAATTCCCAGTAGAGACGTGCCATAGAACATGTTGCGAAACACACAATAGCCAGCAGTGTAGTTCTGGGGACGGGGTGGGGGGGGGGGGGACAGAGTGGACCCGTTCAAATCCAGTTTTGGACAGTCTGCCGTGGTTCCATCCCATTCAGAGCCGGCCCGACCCATTGAGGGACATAAGCGGCCACTAAGGGCCGCCTAGTAACAACAACAAAAAAGTTATATTATTAAATATATATTTAAAAAAAAATGTTTTTATCTCAGTACACCATCGCCGTGATAAGTACTGTATGTTTAATCATTTTTTGTTAATATGCCTAGATTGCCCACTCTCAAAGTCATTAACCGTGCTTTACCTGAACCTCATCAAGAGAGGACGGCAGGATTGTAATTTCCCGTGTTCAGTGAATGCAACAGAGGCAAGGCACCAGACCAACCAGAGAGTTGAATGGAAATAAATATCCGTCTTATTGGCTGACAGGTACCTATCCTGTGAGCTGTGACAATGTTTAAAATAAACTGTCAGACGGACTCAGAGTTTTTGAAGATGGACATAAGACAACATTTTCTTAAAAAAGATGACAATTCTCAAGTGGTGGCTCACACAACAACCCCAGAGCCACCACTTGAGCCAGGTGAACAAGGTATGTAAATGTCAGTAAACTTCCAAGTTATGCAAACATGTAAGCAAAGCATAAATTACAGCTACGTTGACGTTACTTTGAATCGCGGGGGTAAGCTAAACCGTTAGCAAGTAGCTATAGCTAGCCAGAGATATTAAATAAACACTTTGTCATACAATCTAAATGTAATGTTTTTTAGCGTTACCTGGTGATTTCAAAGAAAGCTCCCTGGGAAATGTTGACTTACTGTTCGACATGAAGCTAGAAGCTACCTTACAGTAAACAGTTGATCCGGAGTCCTGTCAGTTAAAGTGTTTCATAGTTAGCTTAGCTAAGCATCAACCTAGCACTGAAATATATGAATGTTATGTGACAGTATTCCTGAGAAAAAGTCAGCTGAAATGGTGGCATAGTTGCCACTGCTTTACGTGTTGACAGCATGTTTGAACGTATTTGCAGCAGTAAATATGGCTGTTTGGCCACTGACGTTGCCATAACAACACCTGAATTTACATGTGTAACCTCTTTCTGTGACAGATTTTTGCATGAAATTATAATTCTTCTGAATGATATTCCTATTGACAGCTAGTTTCTATGTGAACATTATGAAATAGACAGCCAGAGAGAATACATGAAAAACAGTTATGAAATACTATATGACAAAACAAGAACACAATTTAAAAGGGAAGTGATTTGTAAAATATCCAGAAAGAAAAATCAGTTTACAGTTCTGTTTCATATGGGTGTTGAGCAGTGTTGGGATTAACGTTACAAACTAACGCGTTACTGTAACGCAACTACCTTTTGTGGTAACTAATAACGTTACTAGTTACCTCTTCCCATTCAGTAACACCGTTAAACACTGAACAAAAATATAAATGCAACACTTTTGTTTTTTGCTCCCATTTTTCATGAGATGAACTCAAAGATCTAAAACATTTTCTATTGACACAAAATAACCATTTCTCTCAAATATTGTTCACAAATCTGAAAAAATCTGTGATATTGAGCACTTCTCCTTTGCCGAGATAATCCATCCCACCTCACAGGTGTGGCACATCAAGATGCTGATTAGACAGCATGATTATTGCACAGGTGTGCCTTAGGCTGGCCACAATAAAAGGCCACTCTGAAACGTGCATTTTTGCTTTATTGGGGGGGTCTGGGGGGGTCCGAAAACCAGTCAGTATCTGGTGTGACCACCATTTGCCTCACGCAGTGCAACACATCTCCTTCGCATAGAGTTGATCAGGTTGTTGATTGTGGCCTGCCCATACCATAACCCCACCACCACCATGGGCCACTCGATTCACAACATTACCCTAACCCTAACCCTAACCCTAACCCTAACCCTAACCCTAACCCTAACCCTAACCCTAACCCTAAACCCTACCACAACACAAAACCTAACCCTAACAGGCCACAATCAACAACCTGATCAACTCTATGCGAAGGAGATGTGTTGCACTGCGTGAGGCAAATGGTGGTCACACCAGATACTGACTGGTTTTCGGACCCCCCCAGCCTAAGGCACACCTGTGCAATAATCATGCTGTCTAATCAGCATCTTGATATGCCACACCTGTGAGGTGGGATGGATTATCTCGGCAAAGGAGAAGTGCTCACTATCACAGATTTTTTCAGATTTGTGAACAATATTTGAGAGAAATGGTTATTTTGTGTATATAGAAAATGTTTTAGATCTTTGAGTTCATCTCATGAAAAATGGGAGCAAAAACAAAAGTGTTGCATTTATATTTTTGTTCAGTGTAGTTACTGTGATTTAAATGTGTGCGTTACTGCGTTACATTATGTGATCCAACTGAACCGAATCTCCCTGCAGATGTAATTTACAGGCGAATACAGTGATGTCCTCTCACAGTACCATGGAAAAGTGAAAGTGACCAGAGATGAGTGATGATTGGTTAACGCGGGGTAACATTTCAGGGTAAGCCAATCAGAGACTTGGGCGGGTCTTGCCTTATGGGGAAAATACACAAGAGGCTTCTCAATTCTTAAATTTCCCCTCCTCGACTCCCCGACAGGAGATGCGAGCGGAGGACCGAGGAGGGGAACCGAGGAGAGAGGAGGGGAAGCAGCAGACGTTTAAAGAAATGAGAACTCCTCTCCTCTGAGCGGTCATATTAAAGCGACGTCCGTTCATTATTACGTGGCAACAGCTGCATCAGCTGTCGAGTGTTTTGTCATAGCGCTGTATTTTATAATCTCTGTTAGATCAGCTGAACATTGTTCCCCCACATATTTACTTTTAATAAAATTTGCAACAAGGCATAGTATGTCAAGAAGGTATGAATATGTATAATGTAACACATAGGCTTGCATCTCTTCTGTATTGTGGCGCACTAAAACATTAGTATGAAAATATCCAATAAAGTGCTATATACTCACACATGCACACACACAAACACCTAAAAAACCCAATGACTGTCTATACCATAGACTGTATATGTAAATGGACGTAGGGTCCGTGACGTCACCCATAGGATTCTGCAGAGTTGCCGAGAAGCCCTGAGTAGGCGGAGTCGGCCACTAACGGCTCGACAGTGACGTCAGAGTTCAACTCCCGCCTGCTCCAGCCTGCTCCAAATAAGGGCAAAGAGGCGGAGCCGAGGCGGGACCTGCTGCCTCCGAACTGGAAGTTCCAGAGCTAGCTGAAGCTACCAAGCTAAGCTAACATGCTCCCCATCTGCACACTGCCGTCGCATTTTACGTTTCTAAGGTAAGCGGACATGAACTATTCAGCAAAACTATAAATTATAATCTAAGTTATTGAGTTTTTAGCATAATACTTCAGAATCTTAAAATTCCTTAACGTTTGTATGCAATTGTGCTAAATTCACCACTGGAATGAAGCAAATATTAATATGTTTGCATGACATTAGTTATTTATATTTTGATATCACTTAACTATACGTTTAATACATTTAAGTCAAGCTAAGGTACATGTGATGGTAGCTAGTTAGTGCTCTTACCTGTGAGGCCTCCTCCAAACAGCATACTAACCAGACTGTATCATTAAAACTAAGTACCAGTTCTAGATCCTTGACTTTAGACAAACAATTAAAAAGACAAAATGTATTTAAAGACCAATCTTTATTTGAATGTGCCTCTTAACCTGAGATATTAGTTATACAGTAATAGTATTGACAATCTAAAAAAACTGAGCAACTCAACAGTCAACTTTATATTTCTTATTGTGTAAAGCATTTATTATTTTCATTTTTCCACTCATATTCAGTGTGGACGGATTGAGACAGCGTGGTGTCCAGAGAGCTGCAGAGATTTCAGGGAGAAACCTCCATGTGATGGACGGATTGAGACAGCGTGGTGTGTCCAGAGAGCTGCAGAGACTTCAGGGAGAAACCTCCGTGTGATGGACGTCCTGTCTGTTGGTTTGGAGAGGACTGAGGGTCTTTCCTCAGCGAGGAGGACCAGGCCTGATGGAGGAGCTCATTCTGGGCAAAGCTGATACCAACTGCACAGGCCTAGTCTGTCACTTTATTTGACTAAATCTGTTTACTTATACATTTTTACACCTTCTGTCCATCTGTGCTTTTTATTTAAAACATGTTTGATTAACTTTTGGTTCACATTTCAATAAATTGTATTTGCACTCCTTTCGTCCATTATTCGTACTGAAAATGTTAGATTACACATTCACATCTGACTGAAGATTGGCTCGATGTATTTGTGATGTTGCAAACTCTGCGGTACAAGGCACAAGCGATGTGAAGCTCATAAAGTGAGGCAAATAGAAATAATCAGCTGATGGAGTGTAGATGTGGAAATAGGTGCATTCGATCAGCTGACTGTGTTTTCACAATAAAAGTAGTTTCTTAGTGAATGTCCTGTACTGGTCTTAAAATCTCATAACATCAGCTTTTAATGTTCCTCTTGGATGTTCCTCTTGACCCTCAGAGAAGGAGAAAATGTTGAGTCTTTCAGGCATGTCCTTTCCTAACAAAAATTACAGGAAACATAAAACATATTATTGCAGAACAAGTGTGTTATTTATGAAAGCGGTGTGTTTGTGTGTGTTGGGGCTGTAGATATAATTATTTTGTAATTGTAATGTTTTTTTTGTATTTCAACAGTGAGCTACAAAGACAATCAGATTATGAATGAACAGTATGAAGTTCATCAACATTGAAATATATGTTATTATCAAAATAATATTTAACTGTTATCAAAACGTAGTGCAACTGTAGAAGCTTGCTCTGTTGTCTCACTGAAAGAATAACTTTTACCACGTTTTTTACAGACAATATTGAGAGATAAATAGTAGCAGTTCTCACTATGTGTTAAATATCTTTGCCTTCAATACATTAAATTAGAAAGCTGACAAAATCATATTGCTTGTTAACATCTAAATGTAACTTTGTGCATGGAAAACCCCTCAACTTCACTGATGTGTAGGTGATCTAGTATTTAGTATTGTTTAATGGAATGTATATCAGTGTATTCAAGTCAATAATTCATTTATTTAAAACAATATCTTTATTGATTCTTTGTACAGTATGAAAAAAAGAGTATTTGTACCTGTTCACTGCTGTGAGGAGTCTAGTTCTGTCTCTCACTCTGTGGTCCAGCCTGTCTGCATCACCTGGACACCTTAAACAAACAGATATATATGTAAAGTACCATGTGTACAAACAATATAACTGATTCTCTTCTGTTGAACATGTTGGATTGTATATTGTCCGAGTCAGGGTCCTTTTTATTTTACTGTAACTTTGGAAGTTGTGTTACCAATGCTTACTGTTTATGGTAATTTGGTAATGCAATTAATAAAAACAACAAGGTTTCGGTTCGTTCTTCAGATGACTGTGACGTTAATGTAATCATCTTGAAATATGACATTAATAATTGTAATATACACACATCTTATTGTGAGGTTGATTTCACATACACTACTTCGACATTAGCTTGTCTACATACTTGAGCATAGCCAATTTAAATTAACCTTAGCGATGCATACAGTTCCTACCTACATAATAAAATATCTCTCTAAGTTACAAGGATGACCTTATTTTATCAAGCTCAAACAGAAGCCGTTTGTTCTACAGTATTATCCCACTTAACGCTTAACACTTGTCTATTTCGTTTTAACCTTTATATATACAGTCTATGATTTTAACTTGGAGGCTACGTTTAGCATCGTTAGCACCGACGTAGCTACCACTCGACACGCTAACCCAAGCCTTAAAGTGGACCTATCATGCTATATTTAAATGATATATTGTAGGGCCATACCTATATAAGGTATATTTATACGTTTCTGTTTTCAAAATACCAAACAGATCATGAATTTTAGCCATGCCTCATTTCGCTCTATGTGCTGTTTGCTGTCTACGGGGCTGAGCTCTTTGAGATGCAGCTGACCACGCCCCCCTGCAGGACAGGGGAGCCGTGCTCTGATGAAGTCAAGAGGGGGAGAAAAAAAGATCTCCGTCCTCCGTGTTTTATTATATAGAGTCATTATTCATTTGTTTTAAAGCTCAATAAATAACAAAGAAGACCTTTGACCGGCACTTTTCTAATTTTGTCCGGAAAATTTAAACTTTAACGACATATTGACCGGCGAAAGAAACTGAAACTCTGCCGCACGGTCCTCACGTTCCTTGGAAGAGGCGGAGAGGTGGGTGTTTGTCATCTGCTGGTGGGCTACCGGCAGGAGCAAACGCAAACGCTCCTGCTGCTGTTAGAGCCAGAGCGGAGAACAAACAGAAGGGTAACCATGGTAACTATGGGAGGGAAGTCTTCTTCGCTGCTTTTGTGGCAGAATACAGCGCCACTTACAGGCCTGGCATATGTACTACAACGTCTCCAGCGCTTTCGAGCGGCAATGGCCGGCTGTGGCCCAACCTCTCATTCCCGTGATAGGTGGAGAGTTGACCAATCAGGCGGAGTGCACCTATAATATGTCATAGTGGAGCAAATCAAAAATCCACATGTATCAAATCCGTTGCAGCCCCGTTTTTAGAGATTTGGGTATGGAGGAAAAGAGAGAGGGTTGTGTTTTCTGACACTTTGTGAGTTCCCTGGAACACCGGGGACACATATGTATGTATAAAATACATCACAAAGTGCATTTTGCATGATAGGTCCCCTTTAACATTCATTACGTAGCTGATTAAAATCATTAACACATAAATAAGTACTCAAATTTCACTTACAGCAGAACCGCATTCTGCAGAACAAGTCACAATAGTCCGATATATAAGCATGAAGAACAAACAAACACGGCCGGGGTCAAGTTGTGTTCCCTGGATGAGCTGAGCAGGCAGAGTCCCTGACCCCTGTAGCTTCAAGGAGCAGCTAGCAGAGAGACAAGAAGCTAACAGCAGCAGTCACTTGACAGAGCCGTCACTCTATGTGACCACGCCCTAATTTATGCAAAAACTTTAAGACCTAATATAAATAAAAGGGTTGTGTTAGAAAACAATTCACTCACCGATTCATAATCATGAAGGTGGAATCTAACTATATCGATAATAAAATGTATGCAGCCAGGGGTAGAAACATGTTTTTTTCGGACGTAAAATTGGGCATTTTAACATGGGGGTCTATGGAAATTGCTCCTTTCTACAGCCATCGCCTATCGGCCAATATATAAACTGCAGTGTGTGGCACTTCCGTATTGGCGTCCCGGCTCTTCCCCTGAGTTTGCCGCTTGGTCTATACACTATACACAGTATGTTTACCTTTTTAAACAGGCTTAATGAGATGATAAGTCATCAAGTCACACCTCTTTGACAAAACACCTGCACCAAATTTCTAATCAATTACCAAATCATGAGGGACCTGACAGCCTATACTGTATCAGGTCCAGTCACACCTCTGATTTATATTCTCAATATTGAGAATGAAGACCGCAATAGTGTGTGCCTTATGGCAGTGGCACGAGCTACAGAAAACAAAATCCTGTGAGGAGAGACACCGTTGCCAGCGCTGGAAAGCGTGAATGCGCAATGCCATCCTGCTTCATCTTGAGGTATTTATGAGTGTTTGTTCACAAATGTTTTAAATGGTTGAAAAATAGCTGGCTTTTTTAATTGGAATACAAAAATTACCAAATACTTGTAGCAAGAAAATTATGACACATATAGGCCTAAGCCAGAGAGTCAGAGAAAAAGCATGTTTGTCAAAGAGACAGTTGTGTTTTGGATTATGTGGTTGTATTTATTCAAGAAGGGACCATGCACATTAGTTAACACGAGCACTTGAGACCATCAAATGTGCCAGATTTAGCCATGGCTTAATTTCTTATGACAGAATATTTATGTGCTGTTTAAATTGCGGGATAAAGGAGTTTAGTTTGCTGGATAAAGGTTGACCTCTGTACATGTTATTCTTCCTGTAGGTTCAACACCCACACTCTCCCAGCATGTACAAATGTTTGAACAGCAGTGTCCCACTGCTTAAACTGTACTTCGAGGGTGATGGGTGCCTGCTGATGGATTTCAGGATCCGCCGAGACTCCCTGGAGGCCTTGATGCGGTGTCTGGGGCCTGAGAGGAGACAGGCCTGGGGACACCACATGACTTTCTTGACGACCGTGTACTGGCTGGCACACGGTTTGTCATACAGTGTGGTGTCCCGGGCCTTTCAGGTACCCCTCTCCACGGTTCACAGACTGGTCCACCAGGGAGTGGAGGACATCGCTGCTCTCCGGCATTCCCTCATCAAGCTGCCTGCTGGTCCAGAGCTGGAGGAGGTCGGGCAGGGCTTCCAGCAGTTGGCCAACAGCCCGGCATTCAGTTCCTGTGTGGGTGCCATTGATGGGTGCCACATACGCATCAGGGCCCCATCCGGACCCCATCCGGACCCACTGGTCAGGATTACGTAAATAGGAAGCTCTTCCCATCCATACAACTGCAGGCTGTATGCGATGGGAAAGGGAGATTCCTTCAAACATTTGTAGGATTTCCGGGCTCAGTCCACGACACCCGTGTCATGAAGCACAGTGCCCTCTATAAAGACGCTCTTTATCCTCCTCCAGGGTACTTCATTGTGGGGGATGGTGGCTACCCCTGCATTGTACACCCCATAATGATTGTAACCCCGTATCGGGAGCCACTACAGGGGAGGGTACAGAGCCGATTCAACGGCTGCCATGCAAAAGCGCGCAGCATAATAGAGCGCGCTTTCGGGAAACTGAAGGTGCGATGGAGGTGCCTCCTGTCGAAGGCCTTGGAGGTCAACCATAACTTTGTCCCTGCTGTGGTCACTGCCTGCTGTGTCCTACACAACATCTGCCTTACTGCAGGAGACATTCTTGAACTGTTGGAGGAGGAGCAGGAGGGGGTAGAGAGGTCTCCACCTCGTCATGTGAGTGGGGTGCGAGGTGGACTGGGCCGGAGAGACAGACTGGCAGACCAAATCTCGGCTCCTGACCACAACCCAGTCCAGCTGCACGCCCACGATTACTGCTGAGAGGATATATATTTTTGGCCAGTTTTTTTGTTACCCATTAGTTTTGTTGTCAGGTTAAAAATGCATTTACTGGCCAGATGCATTACTCTGTTATTTTGTTTGTGCCATTTATAAGCCTTATTTCCAATGTCACCTTACTCACGTTTATTTAGAGCAAAGGACTTTACAGACACATGTCTTTATTACAAATTGTATGGGATGTGAAATAGGCCTTCACAGAATTTAGTCTGAAAGTGTTACGTTTAGTGTTGAAATCGAGTCATGTTCAGTAATAAAATATTGGTATGCTTTGACTGAACTTTAAAAGAAAGAAGATACATGTGTTAGTAATTGCAGCTAGGGCTTGAGCGATGCTGTAACTTGACTCAATTTGTATTGATTTATTAATAAAACATCCCTGATATTGCATTTGGATAATTTACACACGGTTGGTTTAGGCTTGGTTTAGAAATTAAAGTGGTCATTATGAGTTTCAGTATACCTTGGGTTGCACAATGAGTTTAAAAACGTTGGCTTTTTAGTCATGCCACAATCATAACATATTGAGCTTTGAATAAAATAAAGATCTCCTTGTATATTTTCAGTAAACATGTGTTGGTTTTTGTTCTGTATTTCGAACTGTAAAGAAGGTTACTGATTGAAAGACAAACTTAATTTTTATTCCAAACTTAAATATTTTCATAAACTTCACACAAAACAATATAACAAATCCTAACCAAACGAAAAACAAAGAACGGAAACTATTCTTTTCGAACCAACGTTTCTAACAAGTCGAGGAATCTTTTGGAGGTTTCCTCACTGGCTGCCTGCTGGCGGTTGAAGCGGTCCTCCTCCTTGGCCACCTCCGCCTCCAGGAACTGCAATAAACGGCGCTTTCTTTTTTTTCAGCGAGGGGGACCGGCAGAGGTGGATGGCTCAACATCCTCCTGGCTATCCGAGCCAGACTTGGCGGCCTCCTCATCCTCCACTGTGGCCTGGCTCTTGACAGCCTCAGTGGATGTTGAGCCACTGCCAGAAGCCACAGCAGCAGTGGCCGAGTCCATCAGGGTGGGAAGGTCGATGGATGGCCTCCCACCGATGGCCTCATGGATGGCCGTAAAATATGGCCATGTGGCTGCTGTGGCCTCTCCCCTGTCGGTCCCTGTCCCGGTTGGGGGGCATTTCAACTCCTACAAAAACACAAACAAGAGGTAAAGTTATACATCAGAATGCTGAGCAGACACAACCATGGTTACAGACACACAAGAGTAAACGAAAAAATGACAACATAATTACCTTGTATTTTCGTTTCAAGTTGTCCCACTTTTTGCCGATCTGTGTGGGGCTTACAGAACCGAATAGCCCAAGGGCCTTTAGAATTTCCCTGAGTGATACAAGAGATGTTTCAAGCTGGTCAGCAATTAATAAGGTCTGCAGCAACAGGTGCATCTATCAAAGCAATCGATATTTAAACTCACAGGTTCAGCAGACAATATGAAAATACAAATTGTAACCACCAATACGTAAATGCTAAGGATCATATGTTCCCAACCAGGAAAATGTCACTCACTCCCAGGCTTTCTTGGCAGTGTGCCTTCGTCCTGTGAAAAGATCGTCATTCTCGACCCTCACTTTAATCAGGATCAGAGTTTCCTCCTCTGTCCCTGTGAAAAGACAAAGTAAAAAGGTGTAGCTTAAAACTGTTGGAAGATTTACCGACTCTGTAATGAGCAATTGATTCTAGTGTATAGATAACAACATAGCCCAAATCAAATGATAGTGCTGAATGCTAAACAAAGTTCGTGTTGATTTAATACTCTTAAAAATAAATAAACGTTTGCCCTTTTAAACATCATAGCATGCTGTAGCAGGATTGGGTGTAGTTAAAATGTGGATACAAACATAAAGAATATCAGGTGAAATGTCAATAAGGAATGCGGTTAGAAGGCTCTAACTGCATACAGACGGGCAGAGTTTGATCGCGCATTTCACTTCTTAAATAACTAATGCAACGTATCATTGTCAACACTTACACTTACATATGTGCATTGCTCCCGCCATGATTTTTAAAGGAATCCAGCGGTGTGTCACGCTTCTTTTATACTTAATTGTTCCACTACATTTCATAATGATAATTGCTACAATGATGGAGAGTTGTCTTTTCTCTTACTGTGCCACAGAACAACGCAAAAACTTGTATTTGTATTGTTATTATTTTGAAAGTAAAGTAAAGTAACTAGTTACTTTTATAATTTAGTAACTAATAAAGTAACTAGTTACTTTTTTGAGAGCAGTAACTATAACTATTACTAGTTACTTTTTAAAAGTAACTTGCCCAACACTGGTGTTGAGAGATGTATCCATAGATCTCTTAATTTTGCTCTCAAAGTGCACCAGATTGATGCTTTTAACACTAGAACCGCCAGAGGTTTTTGTATATATAAAACCTCCACCGGGTCAAATTGACCCGCTATTAGAATGCATTGATTTTCAAGGTAAAATGTTCTTTTATTGAACAGTGAGTTTTGATCGCACAGGGATGAAACGTATACCAATAGAATCTGTGAACTCTCAGCTTTTCATATGATATACAGGGCTCAACATTATAAATGGCCCGCTGGCCCGGAAGCACTATTTAGACACCCCAGCCAGCATAACGTACTTTCAACTTGCCCACTCGGGCCACTAAAAATATTGTGTGGTATTGGTATTTTGACAAGCAATTTTGTTAAATTGTTTCGCGTTTCGTGAGGCGGTTGTCATTGTTGGGTGAAAAGCAAACAGCTGTTTGCTGCGGAGCACAGCGCGACCAGTCTCCCGTGTGCGGGACCGCGCTCCTTCACTACAGACTGTCGCTATCAATATATGTCTGTCTGTCTGTCTGTCTGTCTGTCTGTCTGTCTGTCTGTCTGTCTGTCTGTCTGTCTGTCTGTCTGTCTGTCTGTCTGTCTGTCTGTCTGTCTGTCTGTCTGTCTGTCTGTCTCTCTCTCTCTCTCTCTCTCTCTCTCTCTCTCTCTCTCTCTCTCT
>CALSBZ010025905.1:3769-17161 GCA_943591055.1 Gobionotothen gibberifrons
AGTCATGTGACCGTGCTGTAGTTCCTTTATAGCCCAACATTAGCCACTTTTAGCTTAGCAGTGGTGACGTGAAGTCATGTGATCGTGCTGTAGTTCCTTTGCTTTATATCCTAATGTTAGCTTTTTTCTTCAGAAATCATACTGCGCATGCTCAACCACATGCCCAGCTAGAAATGTTTGGTTCTAAAAACATTCTGAGAATGTTACATTCATTGTTCTAGGAATGTTTTCAGCGGGAAGTTTTCTTTTGGTTCCCAGAATGTTCTTCTGAAAGGTAGGATAACGTTCTCTAAAAACATTCTTAAAATGTTTTGATAACATTGTTAGAACATTATGCCCTACTGTTCTTAAAACGTTTTCAGCAGAAGCTTTTATTTTGGTTCCCAGAATGTTCTCTTCAAAAATGCACGTTTCAGAGTGGTCTTTTATTGTGGCCAGCCTATTAGTAGCCTGTGGCATATCAAGATGCTGATTAGACAGCATGATTATTGCACAGGTGTGCCTTAGGCTGGCCACAATAAAAGGCCACTCTGAAACGTGCATTTTTGCTTTATTGGGGGGGTCTGTGGGGGGTCCGAAAACCAGTTCGCACTTCGCACAGCCATTGAAGAGGAGTGGACCAACATTCCACAGGCCACAATCAACAACCTGATCAACTCTATGCGAAGGAGATGTGTTGCACTGCGTGAGGCAAATGGTGGTCACATCAGATACTGACTGGTTTTCGGACCCCCCCTGACCCTCCCAATAAAGCAAAAATGCACGTTTCAGAGTGGCCTTTTATTGTGGCCAGCCTAAGGCACACCTGTGCAATAATCATGCTGTCTAATCAGCATCTTGATATGCCACACCTGTGAGGTGGGATGGATTATAATTATTATTATTAAGTGCTCACTATCACAGATTCTTTCAGATTTGTGAACAATATTTGAGAGAAATGGTTATTTTGTGTTTATAGAAAATGTTTTAGATCTTTGAGTTCATCTCATGAAAAATGGGAGCAAAAACAAAAGTGTTGCATTTATATTTTTGTTCAGTGTATTTTAGAGAAGGATAACATGCTTTATGTTAAAAAAATTATGCAAATGTTCTGTGGTAACAATTTACGACAATATTTTTACATTATTATAACATAAAGACATAATATTCCTGTAATTGTTCAACTCAAAATTCCTGGGTAAGTGGACTGACCCCTGTGGTCATTAGGACGATTATGATAGTTTACTTAACTATTGGAATTTGACTATTAACACATGTAAAAGGATGACTCAGAATCAGCTGGTGAAAGTAACATTTGTTTATTAGAAAAGGGGAGCTGGGAGTGGAGGTTGGTTATGGCGGCAGTGGGAAACAGTTGTTCCAGGGTGGAGAGTCCTGGCTGGTCTTGGGAGTGTGGAAGGCCTTGGATTCCTCCTGGGAGAGACACAAAAATGAGTGTGAGGCCAAAGCAGGCAAAGTTGTCAAAGAATATGCTGGTAAAAAGCTAGAGCGGCACGCAACAAACCTTTCATGTCAACAATCCGGCAGGGAATGAGTGCAGGCTGCAGGCTTTCATAGTGTGGCTGATGAGCAGGTTGCAGGTGTGGTTGATTGGAGATTGCTCCCAGCCGTGTAGAGCAGACCAGCAGGCAGAGAGAGAGACACACAGTAGAAACAAACAGATACAAACACTAACAGGGGTTTCAGGGACGGGCAGTGATAGTCGGTCCGTTCTTCTATATGTCTGTCTTTGGTTTTCTAAGAGTTATTCGATCCATATGACAATAGAGATATGTGCATAAACAACAAAAACACTTGGGGTATAATGTTCAAACAATGTTATCACCAAACATTTAAAGAATGTTTTTAGAGAACGTTATCCTACCTTTCAGAAGTACATTCTAGGAACCAAAATAAAACTTCTCGATGAAACCATTCCTAGAACAATGAATGGTAACATTCTCAGAATGTTTTTAGAACCAACAATGTGTAGCTGGGAACTCAGACTTGCCTACGCAAACATGCAATATCATGAATTACGTGCTTGTTTTGTTTTTTAAACGGAAAATGCGGCGACATCAGATTATTTTGAAACATCCTTTTCAAACAAATGCAACAAGTTTGTTTTTTAAAGCGCACTACAAATACATCTGACGTTGACCATGACCCTGTTAATATTTCGCATCACAGGAACATTTTATAAAAAAGAATAACCTCCTGAAAACATTATCCAAATGTTGCTTTCAAAATGTTCTTCTTTGGTTATCGTGTAACATTGAGGGAATGTTTTATAAAAGAACATCTTTAATGTGTTTTAAACAACGTCCAAAACACATCCTTATAATGTTGCAGGCAAAACGTTCCACCTTTGTTAACATATCACATTAAAGGAACGTTTCATAATAAAACCCTTTGTCATCTCAGGCCTCAATAACATCCTCAAAACATCCTCTGAATGTTGCAGTTAAAACGTTATGTCTTAGTTAACCTTAAACCTTATAGGAACATTATTTGAAAAAATAAACATCCTAAAAAGGTTCTTTGAACATCAGATTAAAACGTTTCTTTAAAACCTTATTAGAACCTGTAGGTAATGTTAGCCAAAGTTGTGAGAACGTTCCCCGCTAGCTGGGTGACCTCTCACCCCAATGCTTACAGTGGTGTTAATATGTGGAGATTTTCCAGTTGAAATAAACGTTTGTTTGACACAGAGATTATTTTCTGAAATAATCAAAAATCACATGGAGGAATCCATTGGACCAGGGAGATGCTGCCTTCAGGGACCAACAGAGGAATACAACCCCCACAGCTCTGTATTTGTTAAAGGTAAGATGTTCTGTAGTAAAAGAAAATAAATGACCCTATGAGTCTCTTATCTTCAACATACTTACAGTCAGTCTGCCCTTTGTTGTGGAGCAGTCAACAGAACACACAGCTGAAATCAGATCATTGAGATGAGTTGTGTGTGTGCGTGTGTGTGTGTGTGTGTGTGTGTGTGTGTGTGTGTGTGTGTGTGTGCGGTTGGTGTTAAGCATCCCTCTGAGAAGTGGCGGAGCTGGGGGGTGGCTGGGAGTGGCTGAATCCTGGCCACCCTATTGGCCACCCCAAACACCCTCACCACGGGGGCCCAAACAATTTTAGAACATTAAGAAATTTCTTTTTGAGTAACCTTTCATCATTCATCAAGAATTAACATTAATAGGACGTTATCGATAGTGTAATCACTAAACTTACAATTCATTTAACTTATTTTCTTCCAAAAGTTAATTATCCAAAGCCTCTGTACACTCCCTTCTATTTACATGTAATGGTTTGGTCCTGCCTCCAAACGCGGTGCAGCACCGCCGGCACTTTCTACAGAGAGTGAGAGCATGTTAGGAGGAGCAGGGATGCTACTTACGTGTGAACCATGTCTCAACGACTAAAAAGTCAGGCTTTCAAAAGAGAAAAGAAAGGAGAGAAAGACAAGAGAGAGGGACTAAAGGGCGACAGTATGTCACCCAGTTTTTCAAAGAAAAGGTGGGTGTGGTCTATGAGTGGTGGAAATGTGTCTGTTAGCTACGCTTAGTCCATTGTAAATAATAATTGTTATGTTTTTTTTTACTAAGCTGACATTAAGTACTGTTAATATTGTAGCGTTCTGCATTAAGAGTCGGAAACAGGCTTCAAGTTATTAGGCTTTAATAACTCCTCTTATTCACATGTTCACAGGTTATAGATACAGCTTGTGGGTTCAACCTCACACTGAACTCTACACTCCAACCCACACCCATATATAGCAGTGTCTACGTCACAACTTCCCCGCCCTCCCCCGTCTGCTCCCCCAACCACAGGCCCGCACCTCAACCAGCATCACTGTGCAGTTCTGTGATTGGCAGAGAGACGGGGGATGTTTGAGTGACACCCTCAGCACCCTATACAGGGTCGCTACAATATCTATAAAGAAAATGCAGAGGTTTTTAATTTCACTGCTCTTTTAGCTGACATTTTGCAGCTGCACCCTGTAGACCACTTCCCCCACCCTCTCCAGTACTCTGCAGGGACCAACCCACTGGCTGTCCAGTTTTGGGCACAAGCCTTTCTGTAAACCCAGACCAGCTCCCTGGCCCGGAAATGCTGCCCTCTTATCCTGGTGTCATAGTTCCGCTTCTGTCTCACCCCAGCACTTTTCTGCTGATTGCAGGCAAAGGCGTGAGCGGAATCAAGGCGGTCCTGAAGTCTCCTGGCGTACTCAGGCCCGGGAGGCGTGTCCAGGGAATCTGGTGGCTGACCAAACGCCAAAACAGCAGGGGTTCGAAGCTCTCTCCCCAACATGAGGAGGGCAGGAGAACAGGCTGAGGACTCCTGGACTGCAAAGCGACATGCCATGAGCACAAGGGGCAGATACTCGTCCCAGTCGCGCTGGTGCTGAGACGTGAGGATGGCCAGCTGCTGCCCCATGGTGCGATGGAATCTCTCGACTAGTCCGTCGCTCTGAGGTCGCAAGGGGGAGGTGCGTGTTTTGTGCATGCCCAGTTGTGTGCACATGGAGGCGAACACCCGGGACTCGAAATTCCTCCCCTGCTCACTGTGCAGGGTGTCCGGCACTCCAAACCGGCTGAACATGCCGGCCACCAAGGCATCTGCGACTGTCTCTGCTTCCTGATCAGGGAGGGCATACGCCATGAGAACGTAGCGGTTACCCCACTGTTTGACAAAGGTAGAGGCCCCACCACATCAACCGCTACTCTCTCCATCGGGGCCCCCACGGGAAACTGTTGCAGCGGAGCATGGGAACGACCAGGGGCCCTTCCGAGCCATACACGGGTCACAGCGGCGACAGAAGTCTTCGACATCCCTCCGGTGTGACGCCAAAGTGCCCAGAGCCTGCCATTCCATGCATGGCCTTGAGTACGGCCTCTTGCAGACCCCTTGGGACCAACACTTGCCACCTCTTCTCCCCCGTTGCTGGCTCCTTCCACGCCCGCTGTAGTACGCCCTGACACAGAAGTAGAGCCTCAAACTGAGACCACAGCCCCTTGGTTGCTTTGGAGAGCAATGCCACTTCCTCCCACGGTGGCCGCTGCTGCGACTCGACCCACTGCAGTACAGGCTGTAGAACGGCGTCCAGCTCTTGCTGTTGCTTCCACTCGGCCACGTCCACTGTCTGGAGCTCCCGGTAGATAACCTCTTCCACTTGCCGCGCTGCCGCACAGACGGTGTCCTCCTCCAGCAGCTTATTTTCACGAGTCTCTCTCTTCTCGAAGTAGTGGCATCTGCCGGCGGCACACGGGCGGCGGGAGAGAGCGTCTGCATTTGTGTGGTGCACCCCAGTCCGGTGCTCCACCCTGAAGTCGAAAGCTTGGAGCTCTTCTAGCCACCTGGCGACCTGCCCTTCTGGCTCTTTGAACGTCATGAGCCATTGTAATGCAGAGTGATCAGTCCCCACCGTGAACGCCTGGCCACACAGGTAGTATTTAAAGTGCCTGATGGACAGCACCACTGCCAAAAGTTCCCTGCGAGTGATGCAGTATCGTCGCTCTGCTTTGTTGAACGCCCGGCTGAAGTATGCCACCACCCGCTCCCCCTCTGGTGTAGTCTGGGAGAGCACTCCGTCTACACCCACGCCGCTAGCGTCTGTGTCCAGGGTGAACGGCAGACTGGGGTTGGCTGGGGCGAGAACCGGGGACTCACTCAGGGCACGCCGAAGGCTGTCAAACGCTGCTTGACATTGCTCAGACCACAGGAAATCCCTGTCATTCTGCAGCAGCTGGAACAGGGGTGCAGCAGTGCAAGCAAGACCCCGTACAAACTTCCTGTAGTATGAGGCCAGGCCCAGGAAACTCTTCAGCTGCTTCTGGTTGCGAGGATTTGACCAGCCCACGACCGCCTGCACTTTCTCTTGCAGGGTGCCGATGCCCTCGCCCCCCACTTTGTGGCCCAGGAAAGTGACCTCTCTCTGCATGAAATGACACTTATCTGGATGTAGCTTCAAACCAGCGGCTCTGATTCTTTCCAGCACCACTCTTATGCCGCATTTCCACTGCAGCGTTTAAACGTCCTCGCTCAGGCCTCGGGCTGCCTCGCTGACCGTCCGAGGCCGTTGCGCATCTCCATTGCAGTTTAGTACCTGGGGGTAGCAACACAGTGTAGGCGGGGCGATCGGCTTTTTGGGCAGTATAACTGCAGTGGTGTCATCTTCAACGCGACACAGCTCACAAAACATACACAACAATGGAGGATGTGGAAGCGATCGTGTACTTTTTTCTTAGTGTGTGGCTTGTTATCACAGCAAGCAGGAAAGTGATCTCAGCAAGCAGGAAAGTGATGTTTCGAAGTAGGCTGCGTATAGCAAGACGAGATGCAGAAGAAGCTGACGAGAGAGTTTTGGAAGTCCTACAAGAGAGCAGCAGAGACTACAACAGGACAATACGACAACGCTACTCGGTAAGCTAACGTTCGCTAACTAGCCATGTGTTTAGGCTCACGCTCACAATACGAACAAAGTGTTTCAAGTATTTAATTAATTGTAGCTACCACTTTTATGTATTAAAATATGTATGGTTTTGTTTGTGTATTTCAGAAGTTATGTCGCCGCACACCATGTGTTTGGATGCTCGACCGAGCAACCCAGTGGTGGGATGATATTGTTCCAGGTTTCACACACACTCAGTGGGTGGATAACTTCAGGATGTCTGAGCAAACATACACCTACCTGTGCAACAAACTGCGGCCAGCGATGGAGAGACAGGACACTACGTTCCGCGTGTGTATACCCCTAAAGAAGAGAGTGGCCATTGCACTGTGGAAGCTTGCTACCGGCTCAGAGTACAGAAGCATTGGACATCTTTTCGGAGTGAGCAACACCACTGTGTGCCGGTGTGTGCAAGACTTCTGTGCTGCTGCAGAGATGTTGTTAGTACCAGTACTAATTCGTTCACCAGACCGGGAGAAGTTTGCAGAAATGGCTGCCTACAGTGAGAACCGATGGGGGCTCCCACAGTGTGTAGGAGCTATTGATGGGTCACACATACCCATCTTGGCACCACAGAAATACCACTGTGACTATTTCAACCGGAAAGGCTGGCACTCCATCATCCTTCAAGGAGTTGTAGATGGAAAGGGACATTTCTGGAATGTGTTTACAGGAATGCCTGGGAGCATGCATGACGCTCGGGTTTTGAGGCTGTCCTCATTGTGGGAGTTGGCCAGTCGTGGCAACTACTTTCCACCTTGCACCAGGGACATTGGTGGGGTGAATGCTGGATATTACATCCTGGGAGACAATGCCTATCCATTGCAAAGCTGGCTCTTAAAACCCTTCCCAGACACTGGACGGCTGACAGCAGAACATGTGACGTACAACAAGAACATTTGCAGCGCACGGGTAGTGGTTGAAAATGCATTTGGTAGACTGAAGGGAAGGTGGCGTTGTCTCATGAAAAGAAATGACTGTGATGTTAAACTTGTAAAATCCATGGTGCTGACATGCTGTGCTCTGCATAACTTCTGCGAGAGTCTTTGAGAGGCCTATGATCAAGGGTGGAATGCACCAGCAGCAGCAGAGCCAGGCTCAAGGTGCAGAGGAGGAGGGCACTGACATCAGGGAGGGTTTGATGCGCTACCTGAATCCCTAAATATGCATGCATTGTATTGTATTCATTCTATTGAACATAAATAAAAAAAATGTTTTTCATATACATGTGTTTGTCAAATGTTTTAAACAAAAATGTTGTTATCTGAATTGAATATTTAGTAAATATTTGAATTGCAAGCACCAGTAAGTACTGCCCCATAATAAGAACATTTGAGGAAATATCAGATCATGAAAAGAAAATCTTTCTAATACATTAAGCGATTATCAAAGCTAACTATAAACATAAATACTAAGGTGTAAAACACAGCAAAACTATATTCATAAATGCAAGTGTAAAATAGTGTGGACAATTGTAAACGTGGATGGAGGCTAAAGTATCCACAACATAAAATAATATAATATAATGTCTATTAACCTATTTAGGGTTAAAAAAACATCTTGCAATTTAGACTTATTTAAAAATGTTACAGTATTAACAAATCTGAATCTCTCATCATCTGAAAGCTCAAGATCTGAGTCTCCCTGAACTATCTGGTACAGAAAATGTCTGCTTCAGTTCCGTCTCCTGCAATATTGAGTCATAAAGTCCATGAAGACGGTCCTGACGTCCACTAGAATGGACATTTATAAAAGGGCTGTTATTTGAAAACTTGAATTATTTAATTGCTTTCAGAACTAATTATATAGTTCCTCACTTGTAAACAAGAACATATGATTTTCATGGTAAAAATTACAATTCAACAATATTTGACTTCTCCTCCTACATTTTGTTTTTGGTATGCCAGCCATTTTGGATGAAAAGAAAGAGGAACTTCCCAGCATGCAATTTTAACGAATGACATATCACTGGAAAGACCAGGATGTCCTCTGTACAGTACACCAGGGATTGATAGAGTAGCTCAAAAGAATAAAAGGAGATGCATGTTAACAAAATGTCCACTACAGTGAACATTTTCAATGGGCTGGGTCCCAGGAGGATCTAACCTCAATCTTTCTTCTAGACATGTTAAAAGCTTGCTTGAATGGGTTAGGGGGAGCTTGTGCCTGCCTAGTGGATCAGCGCAAGCAATCATCTTCTCTATATGTGTTATGATGGTTTATCAAATCAAGTTTTATTCATATAGCACATTTATAAACGATTTTTGATCGAGCCAAAGTGTTTGTCTGAAAGAAAGGTTCAAGGTTTTTTTATGTTGTCATACCAACATAGCCACAGTGTAGTTATGACGATGAACATCTGTGGTCACATGCTTCTCCAACAGAGCAACACAATAACTCCATTTCTTGCTTTAAATATCTTAGAACTAACTTTTATCTTTTTTTCCTAACTGATGGTGTTTGTTATTGCTTTATAATTTCATGTATGTTTATATTTTCTCTAAATCAAGATTATATGTTTCTGTTGGGTGCAATTCATTATCAACAAGAGATAAGATAAGTCAAAGAAGTACTTTATTGATGGCAGTATACAATACAAAAAAAATGTTGTATCAAAAAGGCATGCCATTAAACAATACAAATAAAAAATGTAAAACTGTATTTCAGCCAGCATAAATACACATGGCATTGTAAAATTAAAAATAAAATGAACATTTTAAAGATTAACTAGATAAAAAAATATAATATGTACAATAACTATTAAGGTTGTGACGGAGGAGATGGGCCACGTCGGCTGGCACGCCGGCTGACATGTCGGGTGCCACGTCTTCGGCTGCCACGTCGGCTGCCACGTCGTCGGCTGCCACGTCGTCGGCTGCCCAGTCCCCCTAGCACCTCGCCAAGAGTGCGCAGGAAGGATAGGTTGAAGGTCTCTGCTTGAGCGGCCTCTTCCCTTCTGAAGACGGTCTCCTCCCTTCTGAAGTCCGCCTCCTCCCTTCTCAAGGCCGCTTCCGACTCCCATCTCCGGTCAGCAGACGCTTTGGCCCAGTCCAAGTACTCTGCCTGCTGGGTCATGTGCCGTTCCTGCTGGGCCATGTGCTGTTCATGGTGTTCATGGGACCGATCCTCTCCTCGTTTCCTCTTGCCTGGGTGACAATAAGATAATAATTAGCAATAAGGAAAAAACACAGGACAGGTACAGGTCACACAAGGATATAAGAATAACATGTATAAACAGAACAACAGTAAGGATGAACTAAATAAAGTTCTGGCCCTAGATGTTTACAATGATTGTGAAAGTGAATTACATTATGTCCAGCCTGTTGATAATGAATATAAATATATGTATATGATAGGATGTCACACACAACTGTACTAGCTGCTTACTAGCTAAGACTTTACTTGTAACAGAGCATTTCCACACAGTGGTATAGCTTATTTTAATTACTGACTATGGATGATCCAAGGTTAAAAAACAACAACACAATTCCTGTAATGATAGGTGTTTTATGTTTAGTCACAATGCATAGGCTATATGTTACCACTAGGCGGCAGTATAACATGCAGGGACATAGATGTTAGTAGAATAAGATGTTGTTGGCTAATAAAAGCAAATCTAAAGATACAAGAATATGTCTTATTTATAATTAATAAGAACATTACAATTCTATTTCTTACCTAGAACCACACGCTGCGGGGTCGAGCTGGCACTTGGCGTTGGGCTCTGTGGGAGAGTTTGTTCTGTTGTTGTTGTTGGTGTTAGAGTTGGAGTTGGAGTTGATGTTGATGTTGAGGACGGAACACTGCCATCCCCCATTGTTTGGGACTGTTCCTCCTCACTAGTCCGAATGTAATTATCTAGAACAGCAAAATGAGTTGTTAATTCCACAAACTACTGCAGTACAATACTAAATAGCAACAACAAGTATAGAAAAGAAAAACTGAACGTAAACAATTGTGGCATATATGGTGTTAGCAAACAATAGCTGCCGCTAGCTATGTAGGCCTAGCTCTTTGGGTCTCCATAAAAGCATGGGTTGTCGAACATTAATGTAAGGATAAAATAGACTTCTTTGTTAGAAGTGAGCGTACCTTGCACGGCGTCCAGTATAGTATTTGCAGTGTCCAGGCCTCCCTCCCTCCCAACGTTCGCCGGTCTATGCCCGTAAATCTGGTCCAACAACTCGAACCACTTCCAGTTTTTCCTACCCGCACCACTCGTGTTATTGTTGTCCTTTATTTGGCGATATTCACTCTTCATTTTTTTCAGTTTTTCCCTACACTGAAGGAAAGTCCTCGTAAATCCTTGTGCGGACATCTGTTCAGCGACATCCTGGAACACTTTCACATTTCTAGTTGTTCCGTCGAGCTCCCGCTGTATTTTACTATCCCCAATGAGATGGAGGAACGTCGTCACCTCCTCGATCGACCACGGTGTGCTTTTCTTTGACGTTGCCATTTTTTGTAGCTTCTCCGTTTACAATAATGCTATGATAAAAATGCTGCAAGCTTGCTTCTACATATATATACGCGACACTAGGGATGATCTCGCGCGATCTTGTGACGATTCTCTCTGACCAATCAGTAGTCGAGAGTGTTGACGTCACTAGTTCAGCCCTGGCCCTGCCCCGATAGAACCACAATTTTATGGGGCCGGAAAAAGAGGGAAAAAGAACCCGCTAGCCGATACTAGGCTATATGGAAAGGTCTGGGAAAACTGGGCTGCCCGCATAAAGACGTTTAAACGGGGCTACCCGCTGCAGTGGAAATGTGGCATTAGAGATCCCAGGGCCGCCTCAAACTTGCTGCCATGCACCAGGATGTCGTCCAGGTAAACTAAGCACTGCTGGCGGGGAATACCAGATAGCACCCTGTCCATCAACCGCACAAAGGTGGCAGGGGCATTACAAAGCCCAAAACTGAGGACCTTGAACTGCCATAGTCCCCGGCCGGTGCAGAAAGCCATTTTTGGTCTGGCCTCTGGGGCAAGAGGAACTTGGTAATACCCACTGCGGAGGTCCAAGGAAGAGAACCACGACGACCCTGCGACCAGGTCCAGGGACTCATCGATGCGGGGAAGGGGATATGAATCCTTCTTGGTGACCCCGTTCACCGGTCTGTAGTCTGAGCACAGCCGCCAGCCACCTGTCTTCTTCGGGACCATGACTACAGGTGCTGCCTGCAGCATGCTCTGCACTGCCTCGTCGCAAGCCTGCTGATGAGCCAGGGGAAGTCGGCGCGGGCGACACTTGATGGGACGCGAGTCCCCTGTATCAATCTCGTGTTCTACCAGATGAGTTCGGCCCACCTCCTCCTCATTCATGGCGAAACTGCCCTGGAACTCTAGCAGCAGCTGCCACAATTGCTCTTGCTGCTCGGGATTCAGGCCGCCACAGTTCTTCCTCCACACCTCCAATACTGCAGACTGAGCCTCTTCCACCCCAGCCTGGGGTAACCGGGGGGGGCTGTGATCGGGTGGCACAGGCCGGGGGTGACAGGTGCGGAATTGTCCTGAGTGGGCGTCACCCGGGATAAGGATGAGGAGGGAGGATTTTATTCAGTTTCTAGGGTACTCACGGTGTGTGTAGGGGGTCTCCCCGCAGGTTCAGCAGGGTTGTGGATACGGGACATAGTGATCACAGGCCCCCCGTGGAAACTCACTGTGCCTGCTTGAAGATCCAGGTGGCAGCCAGACGCCCTCAAAAAGTCCAAACCCAGAATACACGGGTCCTGTACATCCGCTATCCACACGGGGTGCTGCACTTCAACTCCCCCCACTGACACAGTCAGCATGCCTCTTCCTTTCATAGGCGCCAGCTCTCCTGTGACTGTGCGTAGTCTAAAATAGTCTCACTGGGCAACACATCTGCTCTCACCAGGGTTACTGTAGAGCCTGTGTCCACCACTGCAGTGCAGGGCACCCCTTCCACAGCGACAGGGACATAACAGGAATCCCCACCCCCAGCAAGGCCCACCGTGTCGACAGGCTCCAAGCATGTGCTGTCATCTTCTTCAGGAAGGCGTAGAGTCTGGCTCCCCCGGCTGTGCTGTCGGGCTCCCTCCTCGGATGTCTGTGTTGGTAACAATAAAGCTGTGGTTTGGTTGGGGAGTTTTTAGGCTTGGCTCCGCATCTTCCCCTTTATGCGGGCCCCACATCGTTTCCCTGGGTCCGGTGTGCCTTGGGGCAGTCTCTGGCCAAATGTCCTGGCTGACCACACCCCCAGCAGACCCTGGTACTTGGTCTGTGTGTTGGCTGCAGAGACACAGCCCTTATCAGTTCAGTCATCTCAGTAACCCATACAGGCTTCTCCTCCTCTCTGCAGCTCCTCACAGCCGGTGGTACCGGCCCTCCGTTGCTCCTCGCCGCTACTCTCCACACATTCTCTCTCTCCACAGCCATCTCCAAGGCCGCCTGCAAGGACTGTGGATGCTGCAGCTGTACCTCGACTCTCAAGTCCGCAGGGAGGAGAGCCCTGATGAATTGATCACGTGCCAGCTCACTCTGCACTCCGGGTGGCATGTGTGCATACGCCCGCCGCGTCAGGCTCTCTACGTCGTTAGCCAACGCACGCAGCATCTCTCCAGACTTCATACAGCAGTTACTCAATTCATTCCGGAGCAGCTCTGGCGGGAAACACTGTCCAAACCGCCTGTTCAAAGCCCCCACTAACGCTTCATAGCTG
Source organism: Gobionotothen gibberifrons (assembly GCA_943591055.1). Taxonomy (NCBI): domain Eukaryota; kingdom Metazoa; phylum Chordata; class Actinopteri; order Perciformes; family Nototheniidae; genus Gobionotothen; species Gobionotothen gibberifrons. Next base: position 16,886 of record CALSBZ010025905.1, read on the forward strand.
TGTCGGTCCTCAGGGCTAAGTAGTAGCAGACATGAAAGAGCCTCGCCTGTGAGGCACAAAGCTAGCTGAAGTGCTTTAGTCTCTATCGACCAAACTTGCAGTTCAAATTGGGCATGGAAAGCCTCCCAGTCTGCCTTACCCGAGTATTTGGGTGTTTTCATGGACGTGGCGGCTGCTACTGGTTGATGGGCACCGCCATTGTTGTTTACATCCAGCTTGGTAATGGCGTGAAATGCCGCTGAGGACGGCGCCATTCCCGCGTCTCTCGCCATCTTC